>JAFFZH010010444.1:15758-45476 GCA_018420115.1 Euura saliciscinereae | reverse complement strand
CAGAGATTATTGGGACTGAGCAAATCTTGTGCAGTTTTCATTAAACTATTTATTTAGTTATGACACGTATCATTCCCTTCCATATTCATTGTACTCGTGAAAATACGAAGATATGGTTATCACTCGTTGCTTAGAGGCAATGGCTATAGGACAACGACCGAAACGGCGGGATTAGTAAACATTCAACAAATTGTTCAAACAGACAGTGATGGGGATAACATATCCAGTATTTGGTGTGACGATCTTATACCGTTGGACATTTAATTTGTGAAGATAGTTTTACTCCGACGCAACGCAGCCATATTCTTGAAACCTCTTCAATATAGGTAAATTGGATTCGTCAGTCCTGAATTGTATTATGATGATAAGGTAGCTCACCACGGCGCTGAACATCTGTAATCAAATATCAGTTATCAGACTGACGTGAGGTGCAAAGATTGGCAACGGCTCACCTTGTACACGTACGAATAATCCAGGTTGAAAACTCCGAGGGAAGATACAGCGACAGGTTCATCCGCCAGCTGAATCGAGAACATGAAGAACTGAAACAGTCGATAAAAACGTTGAGTGTGGGGTTGGATGGCTTCCAGATAATTCGACCACCGAATCGTCGACGTACCTCGTCGTCGAACTCCGCCGAAGGCTCGGAGTCGAGCCACGTCTCGTTCAGCACATCTCTCGTCGAGTTTCCCTTGAACAAAGATAAGTTGTGAACAGCATCCCGAATGTTCTGCAACGTGTGACGATGGAAGTCCATACGAAGGAAGTCTGCTTATATCACGCTGCTTCATCTCACCTCTTTGGCGGTCGTCGCGGACGTGTGAGCGATCATCAATATTTCCGAAACGGCGATAGCCATCTTGAGTAAAGGTGACCGGATATAGGGTAATACTAGCGATGCGAATATTCCAGGACCGCAGTGAGGTAAACTCGAATAACTGACGATCGAACGTACGTAGTCACTGGATAGCACGAGCTCGCTGAAGAACTGGAGGCTGTTCAGAAGAACCGGAACAGTGAATATGTCGGCCGTCTGGTCCACCAGCTCGGAGAGTTCCAAGTGCAGAGCTTCGATCTTCCGGATTAGTTGACGTTGAGTGAGGCCTCCGCTGCCCGCGACATTTTCTTCGGTAACTGATCCGCTCGTCGCTGGTGTTCCCAAATTACGCGAGGACACAGTCTCACGGGATCGTACAAATATGGTGGACAGTCTCGCGTTCAGTAGCGTGAACCGCCGCCTGATGCACGACAATACTTGGACGTATATCCATATCACGTTCAGAGCGAAACAAGTTCCGATTGCGTGTTGGATCCTGGGGATAATATGCCAGTTGGGTTCCATCAGGCACAGGGCGACACCCGTCGCGACGAAAATGCAGTTTACAATGGCGGTTGTCACGATGACCTTGTTGAACGTCTCTCTAGTATTCTCCTCGATACCCACAGTCTCGAGTGCATTGCTCATGTTGCAGAGTCTATTCATAAGGTGCACGACCTTCTTGTGCGACACTATGATCATAGCGAGGGTGGAGAACGTAACCGGAATACAGATCACGTATCGTAGTAAACCCCATTTCACTGTGGATCCTGATGGATCTACAATGACCGATGCTGCGAAGACGATTACAGTTATCACGAAGAGAAAGTGGGCGAAGCCTACGGCGATAGGGTAGAGTAAATCCGGTAGGGTTGGCGGATGGAGTCTATTATTCTTCAGGGTGAATGGTGCCAGCCCAATCAATTTCACGAAGTAATACACCAGCCTCTGTGGTTCAGCTGAACCCAATTTCGATGCAATCCTCCGTCGCAAATTGGTCACGTCCATTTTGAGAAAACTGTCGCGAAAATAACGGAAGGAACGACTTTTGCAATAGCTACCGTAATGTCGAATGACGGAGGAATGGAAGGCACCACCTACGATCCAAGACTGGGAGTCCCAGGCAATTGTCAACCCTGAGCTTATTCTTATGCTCGCTCATATCGATTAGAAAAGTACGCTGTGAACATTACTCCATTTTTAGGACTGCGTGACACAGTTCCCCAGTGGTAAGACTAGCAAAAGTCGAACACTGAGTGGATTCGGTGATCATAAAATGTCACGAAAATTATGTAACCACTGGTCCGGTCCAGCATCGATACCCAGATACAGTAACCCACATTACCACACCGTCATGAGGCCATATTCCATCATTTAGCCGCCCCATTGATATCGAATAACGCCAACACGGTATTTTTAACATACAGGGTGACTCCTTCCGGGTATCAGATGAGGGAGGAGCCTCCGCGGCGCACTGATATCCTGACGCTGACGAAGTCGAATAGCAGGAGGCGGAGCCCGTCAGCTTCAGCTCCTCCCTTTCTCGACCCTGAACGAGTCTCACCCTGTATAACAAGCGGTGCGAGCACCGAGATTCGTTCAAATATACTGGTCTTCATCAGGGGACGTTTCGACGGAGAGGACTGTCGTGTTTCTGGATCAAAGTTAGGGAACTTTGTTCACTGGGACATCGGTTCCTCCGGAAGAGTGACCACGGGTCCGGAACAAATCACATTCGGCTGAATTGAAGAACGAGGTATGCAAGAAGTTCAATAGAATCTCAATCAGCCAAGGTCTGAGTGTACCGTGAGTTGTGGAACATCATCACGATAAGCAGAGGCATAATTCTGCGGATCGATACTCCACTCGGATGCTTCCCGGAAAGTCGTTGAAATCCGCTAATCGTTTGTTGGTTGAGCCACGTGGAGGATCGATGACGACTCCGCTGCACTCGACCTTCTTCAGTTTTTCAATCGATCATTAGCCAATTATCTTCAACGAGGGAGCAACATTCGCGATATCGTTTACCGTTACAGTTATCGATGTTTTTCATGCAACTGCTCAACAGACCAGTGGCTGTGTCCATTTTTGGGTTCTTCAGTCTGAATTATTCGTACATGCGTCCAAGTCGCAGAATAAGCTCCATGGTAAACCGTAGACAGAAATCGGTCATAACATAGCATAATTCGGTGTGTCCTTTGAAAGTCATATACTTCATCACATCATTTATTACAGAATATTTTTCAGTAGGGGACAGCTGATCGATATCCATTACGATGATGAAAGGCTCGCGACCTGGGGACTGACCATCGTATTCTCAGTCTCAAAACACATTCTAATGAATTGCGGAATTGATTCCTGAAAGGAAATTAGGGGAATCGTATATTCAGGACCCATGTGACAGGACACGACACCAATAAAATTGAGTAATTATTGGGTGCGTCGAGCGACGAAAATGGGGTGACTGTCATTGGACGGAGTGCGTCGAGGGTGGGGACGCAGCCCTTGCAATCGATACATAAATTGATATCGTTATCTCTTGGATATTCCGTCAGTTCTCGCCTGTCATCCGTGGTGCGAAGGTCAGCTGTTTCGCGAGTGGAAAAGATGAAAGTTAACGCGAACTTGACGCGGTTTCAAAAAATCATTTATTATTTGGCAAAGTTTATTGGATTGTCGCCGTTCACTGTGAAGAACAACGAGTTTCACCCGGCGACTTCGATGGGTAAAGCTCACTCGCTGACTTTGATTGCTCTGGCTTTTGTATGGATGTGGCATCGCCAGCAGGCAGGATTGAATACTAGGAAGACAGAGTCGACAGCCGAGATCTCCATCCTGATACTGTTGTTCTTTTTCGGTACAAGCACGTTGAGTTCTCTATATATTTTTGCATTCAAGAGTGAAAAAATGATCAATACTCTCCATCGAATCATCGTCGTAGGAGACGAGTTGAAAGAATTTAAAGTGGGAAAATCTGAAGGAGAAGACGCGATGTTTTCCGCTGCAAAGATCATCGCAGTGAACATCGTCGTTGTCGGTACGAAAATCCAGTTTGCATACGGTAACGCATCATCTGTCTGTTGGACTGGGATGTGGTCGGGATTCTTCTGGATCGGATTGATCCTGCTGTACCTGCACAACGTGAGCGTGATCATGATCTTCGTTCAAACCATAACACGTATCGGAAAGTGTTTCGAATCACTGAATGAGAAACTGTGGGACGTGTCGCGACCGTATTCCCTGGCACATCCGTCGAGTGATTCGCACGGTTCTCCGATATTCGTGATCAGCAGAAAACTGAGAACTGACGATCGAGATTTTCGAGATGTTCGAATATCCTTGGAACGCATCAGAAAATTGAGGAAACTACATCACGAGCTCAAAGGCCTGATCGATTCTACGATCGACCTGTTCGAGACCCCGATAATTCTCACCATTGCCTATCTTTTCGGCGCACTGCTCGTGAACTGCTATAAAGTGTATATATATGAGATTTCAGCACACTCTGTTTCCAACAGTACGATGATCCCCCATTCACTAATTCCCAAATCAACGCCCGACATCTTGATCGTAATCTTTGAAATGACGCTCATCGCCCATGCGTGCTCTTCGACATGCAACGCGGTAAGATGTCTGATGATCTTTATGACCGATTGACATTGAACTTCTACTCGCCCAGAAATTGATGGACACGAGTCAATAACATCGTTTCATTATTTTCTCGTGTCAGGGAAACGTCACCAAGATCGTGATACACAGAGTGTGGAACAAATTCCACCCGGAGGCGTTGAGGGGTCAGGTACGTTGGCAAAACGACCGGGTACCGGTCATTCAGGGATGAACGCAAACCGACTCACGGTCACGGATGTCCAGTATCTCAAGTGGCTCCAATCTTGTTTGATCATTACTCGGAATGTGAACTGCGATTTCGTTTGTTGTAGCTTTTCATGTTCTCTGTTCAACTGCTGCACAACCCGGTCACCGCGTTCGCCTTCGGGTTCTTCGATCTGGGCTACGCGTACGTCCGAGAGGTGAGACCGAATTGTTGTCCGCATTGTCGTCCTTATTACTCGAATCATCCGTTATGCTGAAATTGCCCGCAGGTATTCTATGCCGTGCTGGCGTACTTGGTCATCATGATACAAATGGACTCGTTTTCGAAAAAGTGAATCGCTTCATCCGCCATATAGCTGATTCTAAAACGTAGAGAAATGACTCTGCCTTCATTTCTCTGTATCAGTTTGAGGGAAATAGTACCTGAATCTCATCAAGTAGTAGATATATTTATTGTGTATCGATGGCACGGTTGTCAAATAAAAACCTCCACGTTGCATGAGGATCCGTTAATAATCACAACCCTAATCCACATGGTGATACAGATGAGCAAATGATGGCATCAAATTCTGGTAACAGTCGTTTTTGCATTGAAACAATCGAATACGACATCGAAAGAACACATTCAGTAAAATTGAATAAAATTAGCAGAAAGAGAACACGAATCAATCACAATTTCGTAATCATGGGGTGAGGTGCCCGCTCGAAGATTCTGAACAAAATACGGTTCTACTGTAGCGTGGTGCAATCATTTCGCGCTTGCAGCGTCTTCCACGAGTACGGATCGGTGTCCTCCCTAGTTAATTGTACGATGACGACGACGTACGTGATGGCGGAGCCGAATATCTGCAACCAAAAAAGGAAAAAATCATCAACTATGAAGGAGACTCGGAAAGTGCGATAGGAAAAACACTAACCTTGTACACGTACGAATAATCCAGATCAAGAATCCCGAAGACACTGACGGAAACCGGCCCCTCCGCCAGCTGGATCGAGAACATGAGGAACTGCAACGATCGATGCAAAAACACATTTGACCGAACAAAATCACGGTTCCTCCCGCTTACCGTACCTCGTCCTGAAGCTCCGCTGGCTTCGACTCGTTCCACATCTTCACGATCGTCGATCTCGTCGCGTTTCCCTGCAGGAACCACAAGACAGCATCAATCGAGCCATCGAATTCAAGGTCAACTAGCTCACCTGTCTGCAGATCGCTGCTGACGTATGAGCGATCATCATTATTTCACCAGTCACGTTCACCATCCTCAGTAGATAGATCATTACTACATTTGTGTCGAACACCAGCAATCTCGAACCGCTACAAGACGGGGATGGGAGCTGAACGAACGAGTACATCCACTGGCCGGAGAGAACTATGATGCAGATGAACTGGAAGCTGCTGAATAAAATCGGCGCGGAGAATACGGCGTTCGTTGAATCCACCATTTCGCAGAGTTCCGAGTGCAGATCCTCGGCCTTCCGGATCAGTTGAGGTGATCTTCGCGAGTCGACCTCTTCGGACAGAACTTCGTTCAGCATTTCGAAACGTCGCCCGATGCAGGCCAGCACCTGACCGTGGATCATCAGCCAGTTGATGTTGAACAAACATCCGATGCCGTACTCGATCGTCCTGAAGGGATGCCATCTGCGTTCCAGCAGATGACCGGAAACGCAAATCACGAGAACCGCAACGTTCGCAATGGCGGTCCTCGCGATGACATTGTTGAAGAATTTTCGATGATCCTCCTTGAGGCCCAGAGACTCGAGCTTGTCGCTCGTTTCGCACAGTTGGTTCATCAGGCGGACGATCCTCTTGTGCGACATCGTGATCACGACGAGGACGGAGAAAGTGGCCGGAAGACAGGCCACGTACTGCGTCGCGCCCCAAATTTTGACGCTTCGAGCCAGAAGCCGTTCTTCGTGCTCCAGCGCCGCGAGGACCGCCGCGATCGTCAGGCCGAAGAGGTGGCCGAGGGCCACGACGGTCGAATAGACGAGGTCGCGGGCGGTCGGGGGACTGAATCTGTTATCTTCGAGGACGAACGGCGCCAGGCCGATTAATTTAGCGAAATAATACAAGATTTTAGACGAAACGGTTGAACTCAGGTCCAACTCCATCGTGACTTTCAATCCGGGCCGATACTGAAAGGTCCGCCGACGGTTCCAGACTGAGCTCGTTTCACCGCTCGCCAGTATCGATCAACCTCGAGTAATTTGTCATCAGAATTCGATGAATTTTTACGCTCTTTGGTGTGAATAATACATTGGAAATGGTATGAGGAGCTTCCAACGCATCGACGGCTACAGATTCTGAACTGATAACTCGGGTGTCCTTCTACGCCTGGACTGGCTCATCATTTTTCATTTGTCGAATACAAAAATCTTTGTTTCGAAGACCAGACTTTTTCGCTGCGTATTGAACGAGGGAGAGGCGGTGAAGCCAATCGACGAAAGTGTATCGCCGAAATTAGATCGATCACACGGAGTCAATCATTGTGACGTTCGGAAACTAATTATCGTCGTTCCGCGTCGAATTTATGCATGGTGAACCTTGACCGTAGATAGATCAGATACGACGTCGCTCAAATGGGTCAGGGTGGGTTTTGTTAGTGTTCCTTCGCATTGTTGTGAAGTTGTCGGTGCGTCAGTATCGAAAACTGATAAGTAGTGAAAAGGTTGCGAGTGATCGTCTTGAATGTCGATGCTCGAACACGTTTTCAGATCATGACGGTGTGGAGAGTGATAAAAGAATGTCAGCCTCTGGCGAAAAAGTCGGTATTGATCTTGATGGTCATTTTTCGAAGTGTATGAAAGGAACTCGTCAAGTATTCGGAGGTGCACGTAACTCGTGTTTGCACGTGACAATTACCGACTTTTACGACCTTCCAGGAAGCAAGTGGATAACGTATTGATCCACGTCGAGCAGAGGACGCGCGGTTGCATCCGGCCTTGTTAAAGAAAATAGTAAATTCGCAGCACACACATATTTGTGAAGAAATTGGTGTCACTGGATCGAACATCATTGTGAATCAGCTGACCCACTTCTTTCCCACGAATAACTGATCATCGAATACTAATGCTATGGGTAATTTATAGCAGTATGGATATCACCAAC
Organism: Euura saliciscinereae; assembly: GCA_018420115.1. Taxonomy (NCBI): domain Eukaryota; kingdom Metazoa; phylum Arthropoda; class Insecta; order Hymenoptera; family Tenthredinidae; genus Euura; species Euura saliciscinereae. Next base: position 37,710 of record JAFFZH010010444.1, on the reverse strand, counting down.
CTGTTGCTCGGTCCTCGACGCGAAGCTGATACAGGGGCTCGTGAAGAAAATCACTTCAATTGCGCATGTACGCCGGTAGCGAATCCCAACTGGCATTCCAGCATGCTGTCAGTCAATCACGAACGAAGCAGCTATATACGTTACTATAACTTGTCCAATCGATTCTCATTTAGGTGATGCGGTTCTGTGGACCTCGTCGAATCCGAGAGTCTTGCTCTCGCTGCTTGCTGATTCGTGAAGTACATGTATCGATCATACCTATGAGCGACTTGCGGGCTTGCAAAATGTCATGGAAGCACAAGATTATTGGGTAGGTCGAGCGCCGCTGCTCGAGGGCGTGCAGATGTAAGTGTAAAGAATGAGGTGGTGCTCTGCTATTAGCAGCAGTGTCTTCAGGGTGGGGACACAGGTGTTGCAATCGATCCGCGAATTGATATCATCGCTGGGTCATTCCAAAGCTTCGACTGTCAGTGCGGTTTCCTGACTGCGCGCTGCGTCAGTTCTTACCTGTGACTCAGGGTGTGAAGGTCCAACGTTGGTACCCGTTATCGAGGTGATACAATGAAGGTTGACGTGACATTGACGCGGTATCAAAAAGTCCTCTACTATTTGGCAAAGTTTATTGGTTTGTTGCCGTTTACTGTGAAGAACAACGAAATTCGCCCGGTGACCTTACTCGGCAAAGCTCACACCCTGACTTTGATCGCTCTGACTGCCGTATGGTACTGGTACTTCCAGCGGGGCGAGTTAGAAAAAAACAAGACAAAATTAACATCCGATTTCGTTATCAGGCTACTGATTTTCTTTTTCGGTGCCAGCACATTCTGTGCTCTATATATTTTTGCATTCAAGAGTGAAAAAATGGTCGATATTATCCACCGAATCATCCTCGCGGAAGAACAGTTGGAAGAGTTGGAAGTGGTAAGAATGAAGGGAAAAAATTCTAAGTTTTCCGCTGCAACGATGGTCGCGGTAAACATCGTCGTTCTTGGTACTAAAATCTTCCAGTTTGCCGGCGCTAATCCAACCCGTTGGACTGGAATATGGTCAATATTCTTCTGGATGGGATTGATCCTGCTAACCCTACACAACCTCAACGTGATAATGATTTTCGCTCGAAGCATGATACGTATCGGAAAATGTTTCGAATCGTTGAATGAGAAACTGTGGGAAGTGCTACGGCCGTATTCCGTGGCACCACCATCGGGTGATTCGCACAGTTCTCCAATCTTCGTGGGGGGCAGAAAACTGAGAACTGGCGATCGCGATTATCAAGATTTTCAAATATCTTTGGAATGCATCAAGAAATTGAGGAAACTACACCACGAGCTCAAGAGCCTGATTGATTCTACGATCGACCTGTTCAAGACTCCGATAATCATCACCATTGGCTATCTTTTCAGCAAATTGCTTGTGAACTGCTACGCAACGTACAGAGTGGTGGTTTCATTGAACTCTGTTCCAAACAGTACGACGACTATATATTCCCGTATTCTCACGTCAACGTCCGATATGATAATAGTAATTTTGGAAATGATGCTCATCGCCCATGCGTGCTCTTCGACCTGCAACGCGGTAAGATGTCTGATGATCTTTATGATCGATTGACACTAAACTGGCACTCGTCCAGGAATTGATGAACACGAGTCAATAACATAGTTTCATTATTTTCTCGTGTCAGGGAAACGTCACCAAGATCGTGATACACAGAGTGTGGAACAAATTCCACCCGGAGGCGTTGAGGGGTCAGGTACGTTGACAACGACCGGGTACCGGTCATTCAGGGATGGACGCAAACCGACTTACAGTCACAGATGTCCAGTATCTCAAGTATCTCCAATCGTTTGTTTGATCAGTACTCGGAATGTGAACTGCGATTTCGTTTGTTGCAGCTTTTCATGTTCACCGTTCAACTGCTGCGCAACCCCGTCACCGCGTCCGCCTTTGGGTTCTTCGATATGGGCTACGCGTACATCCAAGAGGTGAGACCGAAATGTAGCTCCGTACCTTCGACAGCGATTACGAATTTGTCCGTGTTGTCCGCGAAGAATTCCGTTGTCCTTATCACTCGAACCATCCGTTATGCTGAAATTGCCCGAAAGATAGAAGTAGTCGAAATCAAAGCAACGGTCATCACCGATTCCAAAATCCAATGTTGGTGCTCGTCTAACTTGTACTGGTACATTGATTGCAGATGTTCAGTGCCATAGTGGCATACCTGGTCATCATGATACAAGTGGACTCGGCGTCGAGGAAAACTGCCGCACGAGAGTGAATCACCGTTTTCGGATCCATCCGAACCTACGTAACTGATTCCAGAACGTAGAAAGGTCACATGTCACTCGAATCCTGTAGTATATGTTATGTAGGCAGTTGATGTTTCAATTAACACTATCTTGGTTCCCTTCATATCAATTCGAGGGAAATAGTACTCAAGATGGTTTACGAACCCAAATAATCTCACCGAGTCTACGAGATAGTCTTCTGTGTATTGGTTGCATGAATGTCAAATAAAAACGCCCATGTTTAATGCGGATCCATTGATGATCGCGACCTTCACGCACCCAGAATATTCCAATGATTTCTCAAACCCGGCCAATCAAGTCTCCGTCAATCACACACCACAGGCGACGAGCAACAGGTGGGTACCGTAAATATGACAGTCTTCCTGCATCGGCAACGACCGAGCAAATCGAAATTTAGGACATTCCAGGTATCATAATTCATTTTTTATATCGTTAACAATTGCCTCCAGCAATGTTTGTTCGCCTCGATAAGAACATAACAGCTCCGGAAGTTGATTAAGAATCTATGATACCTGGTGTCCATATTGCGCGTGCTCTCGACTGGACCCACATTTGAAGGGGGAATCGAATCCCACGACTCACAGATACGTAGGCGGGGCTGCTATCCACTCGCAATCAGCCACCGCGACTTCAGTGATCAATAAAGAAGCAACAGACTGCTGTTCCATGCGCAGTGTATCAGCCTGGCTCTTGACGCGAATCGTACATTGGGTAGAAGCAAAGGCGGGGCAAAACCGTGACCTGCGATGGACTGACATGTCCGACCTATTACATTTCTTCGTAGCCCCTGTAGCTGTGACGTGATAGGCAAGAAAGTACTGTCACCAGCCACTTTTCTAATCGATATCAGTCGACATTAGAATAAGCCGGTGGCCACGTACCCGGAGTCTTCAATCGTCAGCAGACCCTACCGTATCTCACGATCACTTGTGCTTCGTCATGTCTACGATCATACCTGGGAAACTTGGTATCAAAGATTTGAAACAAAAAATCAAGTGGAACCCGTCAAAAGTGCTGTATTACTTCTTCAAATTGATCGGACTGGCGCCATTCGCTCTGGAGAATGACAGACTCCGTCCACCGACTCGTAAGGATCTACTCTATCCCGTCGGCGTGACTTCGATACATGTACTCTCATTCATCGCGGGAACTTCTTTCGGTATCTCAACTTTGAGGGCAGCCCGTTACTCGTCGGAAACTCAGTTCTGGAGTTGGGCACGGTACCTAACCAGCCTTCCACCTACGATTTTGGCCCTCACCATAACCCTGTTGTCGCACAAGAATATAATTAAACTCATGAACCGACTGTGCGACATGAATAACCAACTCGACACTCTGGGTGTGGATGAAAATCCCCGGAAGATGTTCAACAACGCCGTCGCGACCACCGCCGTTGCGAATGCCATCATCGTCGCAATGTGCGTCGTCCTGTGCCTGTTGGAACCAAACTGGCCCATCCTCCGCTCGCTCAAATACGCTGGTGAAACTTGGTTCGACTTCAATGCGCTGTTGCCCTATGTCCTAGTGCTGTTTTGCATCAGGCATCGTTTCGAAAAATTGAACGAAAGACTGTCGCAGCTATTTGCCCACCCTCGTGATGACTTTGAAGCGTCGGCTAATCGGGATGAAGATCGAGCATCGAGCGGAGATCTTACCGAGCGTCAGGTAATCCGGAGGATCAAAGGCCTGCACTCGGAACTGACCGAACTGATGGACCAGACGAGCGACTTGTACGGCTATCAGATTCTCCTGGACAGCTTCCGATTCCTATGCACGATCGTGACGTCCAGCGAGTTCGTGTACACCGTCGTCAGGCTCTCTGCCTCACCAGGATGCGGTCCTGAGATTTTCGGATTAATCGTGTGGCCGAACATCTGGTGCCCGCTTCTCAAGATTGGTATCGTTACTTCCGAGCTGATGATGATCGTTTACGCGTCAGCGAAGACATCCGAGGGGGTGAGCCTGGAGCGCAATATCAATGGTCCCGCGTCGCTCATAGTTTGTATCTGCTTCAGGGAAACTCGACGAGAGCCGTGCTGAACGAGACGTGGACCGAGTCGAAGATAGCGGAGCTGGACGATGAGGTACGGCCGCAACTCCGTACAATGCGTTTCAATGTCAGATGTTTTCATTCGATGTTACAGTTCTTCATGTTCTTTACTCAGCTGGCCGGCAAACCAGTCGCTGTGTCGATCTCCGGAGTGTTCAACCTCGATTATTCGTTCGTGTACAAGGTGAGCGGGTCCGATGAAGTATTTTTGCCCGCAGGGTTCGCATAACTGACACTGCATCGATTGATTGCAGACATTCAGTGCCGTGGTCACCTACATCGTCGTCATGGTCCAATTCCCTTTGGACACAATTAATATAGATATTTGGAAGGTACTTCAAAGCCACGGTTGTGTCGCTTCGGATTAAAACTAGACCTCAAAATGTCACATGGCAGGTTATTTGTATAGTGAGTTTGTCAATTCTGATTCATATCTGAGGATCAGTGTAACGTTCGAATTTAATGTGTAATACTTATTATCACACACGTCTGCCACCAGACCCGTATTTGTGTCGTCAGCAAACTTTGTCCATTATACAGCTCTGAATGTTAAATTGTAAAATATAGGTACTTGGTGGAATCACAAATTCATTGGTTCAATATTTTTTCGCACCTTCACACCTCTCTATGTGGGATGATTTGATGCTCGTCGTCGACACTGCCGGTCGATAGGTATTAGCGAGCACTCGAATAGGCATACCTGTCACGATACGGAGAGACACGATTCGTAGGATCGATACGTTACTCGGGTGCTTTACGAAATTGTTACACAAACTCAGAAGGTTTTTATGATTCATGGAATTGGATGAATAGACAGTCGTAAAACAAGGTGCTTCTATACTTTTACAAATAGCCTCGAGGGATCGATATGGTCTGTCATGAGAATAGCACAATAATTGTTGCAGCTGTCCTGTCTTTGAATACTTCGATCTAGATTGCTCTCGTGACTTCAAGGTCAGGCTTGTGTCACCAGTCCTTTCACAACCGGGATCTCATTCATCAGCGTCATCCGCAGCGATATAACTCGATAACGTGCCGAGACATGACAGGCGGGGACCTAGGGTGAGGAAATTGATGATCGCCTAATCGATGTCCGTAACGTCGATAACGGGTCGCCGAGCTTGAGGATTGGCCATCGTTCGCAGTCTCTAACTTCGCGTTGACCCTCTCGCATCGCGGTCTGGTGCCACTCGTTTCGTCGAATCTTGAAGACGTGACAGTAGAGGTTTTCGATATAAGATGAAGTGGAAGTTCAGCTTGCCGGAATCTCCGATGCCTGTTTATTACTGGGCTAAATTGATGGGCTTGGCACCATTCACGGTGAAGAATAACAGACTCTGTTCACCGAAACTGGTGGACAAACTGTATCCGATTGTCGTGGCCGTCGGTCACGCGACGTTCGTTTCTGTCTTGTTCGTTCCAGCGATGTGGGACGACATTGCAAAACGCGGTCATGCAGGATTTGGTAAATTTTGGCACGTATCGCAGCATCTGACGAGCTTGATCGTAACATTATACGCCATAATCTTGTTCGCGATGGCGCACGAGAAGATCTTGAACTTGATGAACGGCCTGTGCGTCGTCGGGGACGAACTGAAGACCCTGGGCATCCGGGAGAACCATGGGAAGATGTTCAAGAACATGTTCGTCGAGTCATTGACCGCGAACGTCGTCATGATCGCTCTGAGCATCGCGGCGGCTGCGACGGAATCTCGATCACCGATCATATTCTCAATTCACCGCGGTATCGGGTGCTGCTTCAACCTCAACATATTCTTGATCTACTCGAAAATATTGGGCCGCGTTAGCAGGCGGTTCGAACTGTTGAACGAGAGGCTGGCTCACCTGTGTTTCCCCGATGACTTGGCCGGATCGTTTCCTAATTCACGGATGCTGATCATCAGCCAGAAAATCCGCGGAGGGGATCAAGCCCCTGGCGTAAAGCCCACGAGGGTTCAGCTGATTCGTAAGATCAGAGCAGTCCACTTGAGCCTCTGCGATCTCGTGGGTCAAACGGTTCAATTATTCACGATTCCGATTCTCCTGAACGCCTACGACTTCGTCTCGATGCTCACACTGTCCTGCTACTGGACATATGCCACCGTCAAGGCGGCGAGTCAGTCTTGCGGCGACGAAGACATTCGTGCGTTCGAGATCAGCGCCATCCTCTGCCCCATGCTCAAGATTGTCATGTCGATTTATGGGACATTGATCACCGCCAGCGCGTCAGCGGCCACCTGCGAACGAGTGAGACATCACAAATTGGTAGAACGCTGCTGGGGTCAGCCTACTTTTTCGTTTTAATGTTCCAGGGAAACGACACCGCAGCTGTGCTCTTCAAGGTGTGGAAGAAGTTCAAGCCGGTGGAGCTGAAGAACGAGGTGAGTACGCGAATCCGACGATGCTCGACGGTCCAATCACTGGCTAATGCCGTCTGTTGCAGTTCGTCATGTTCTCCGTTCAAATGATGCAGAAGCCCGTCGTCGTGTCTGCCTGGGGAATAGTCGATCTGGACTACTCTTGCATTTACAAGGTGAGTCTGGACGACGCTGTCGAACGACAAACTCGATTTGACGCGGATACAACGTTGATCTTATCCGTAGCTCGTATGCGCCGGGATCGCCTGCTTGGCCATCATGATACAAATGGACAGGTCGCAAGCCAGTTGCGGCTAGAAGATCTCTCGAGAAGTGGGTGACAAATGTGTCCTTCGTTGGAGTAACGCAGCGAAATTGGAAATCCATGTGGGGATTCATGTGTAGCAGTAACCACCGTCGAATATTTATTGATTGCGAGAAAAATTATCAATTGAGACATTATTGGCTCGTGTCAGCAGCAGCTTTTCACCAGTAATCAGGTCTATAGTTTGTATCTATCCACAGAAATGTCTATGTAAATTCATCGTGACGATATTTCACACATTACTGAAATCTAGTTCTCTTCATGTTTCTGGAATTATTCGGTGGTACCAATGATAACCGATGATACCGAGATGAGTAAAAACGCGTTAACGTTTCTGCTCGGTGAATCAATATATGTATATTTTTCACATGCCTTGAGTAAATTCATAGATGTCTGAAATCGTCGAGTCACGCACAGCGATGTTGATGGATCGCATGGGAACCGACTTGCAAGGTCGATGTGAAAGTTATGCCTTTGCTTGCGGCAAATGAAAAAAGACATGGTTTCCGCTGTCGACTTCACAGATCGATACTGCGAACGACAAAAATAAGTTGACCACTTGACCAATTGACCGCAGTCCTCAGTCCCGAGTCGTCAGTCAGTCGTCAGCGAACCCTCCCGTTTGTGGGTCTTGCTACTAGGAACTCGACATTGCTAAGCTTGTGCTATTCTCTCGGTTCGGTTGCGCGGTTGCAGTTCCAGATAGAAAATGGAATGGATATTCGACTCACTGAGATCCCCGATGCCGGTGTACTATTGGGCTAAGTTGATCGGACTGGCACCGTTCACCGTGAAGAATAACCGAGTCCATCCACCGACCCTGCTCGGTAAACTTTATCCTCTGACCCTCGCTGCCGCTTACTTGGCGTTTACTATAATACTGGTAACTACGGGAGTGTCAGATATTGAGAAGATGGCAGGAGACTCGGAATTAGCAAGTTTTTGGATAGCATTGAGACATTATCCACGCTTCGTGACGGCCTTCTCCACGCTGATTATATTCGCCGTATCCTACGACAAGATTCAATCCTTGATGAATAACCTCTGCACCATCGGCGAAGAACTCAAGATGTTGGGTATCGAGGAGGATTATGGACAATTATTCGGGAATATTCTCGTGACAACCGCGTCTAAGAATGTGGTGGCCGTCGCATTGTGTTTGGCTAGTCATGTGCTGAGAGGTGTGTGGGGTGACCCCGGGCGCATTGAATACACGATCGGGCACGTCTTCACCGTAAACATTTTACTCATTTATGCGCATTTGTTGACCTGCATCAAGCAACGCTTCGGACTGTTGAACGAGAGGCTGCTGAACGTACTCGAACCGGCTCACCGTGATCCGGAGTCTCGCGAAGTGGATCAGCTCCCGACCGACCTGCAGAAGATCCAGAAGATCGAGGCTCTGCACCTGGATCTCTCCGATCTCATGGACGAGACGATCAGTCTATTCAAGATTCCGGTCCTAGTGAACGCCTACGATTTATTCGCCGCGCTCACGCTATCCTCCCACCTGACGTATCATATCTTTGTGGGGTTGAGCAGCCCTTGTGGCGCTGAACATGGCTTGGACGAATGGGTCAGCCGTTTTCCGAAATCTGTAGCGTGGGTCACACTTCTTCTATTCGAAGCGCTGATCATCGCCGATGCATCCTCGACCACCTGCGAAGAAGTAAGAGTTGACAACGCTACACCTTGTGCAAACTGGTTACGAATTCGATATCCCGTTGCACGGATGGACGTTGAACGACCAATCGTCGCTGCGTTTCTGTTCCAGGGAAAGACGACAGGGGCCGTGCTCTTCCAAGTGTGGAACAAGTTTAAGCCGCTGGAACTGAAAGACGAGGTGAGCCATAAAGTAATTGTTTACTCGCAGGTGAACCAACGACCACGAATCAATCTCGGGAACCCGGAATGCAATATCAGCGAGCTCGTTCTCGGTCTGTCGGCGAAACAGGTCTGGACGTACGGTATTGTCTGTTTCAGTTCGCCATGTTCTCCGTCCAGATGATGCAGAAGCCGATCGGCATATCCGTCTGGGGGATATTCGACGTGGACTATTCGCTTATTTACAAGGTGATCGATTTACATTTGATCACCGAACGCAACAAAAATCACCGACAAGCTGGTCCCGCTGATTCTAATATCGTCACGTTGTCATCCACAGGTCGTTTGCGCCGCAGCAGCCTACGTGTTCATCCTTATCCAAATGGCACCACAGCCAGCCTGTCCTTAGAAGGTGCGTCCCATTCCGACCTACGTCCTCCGACCGAGAGCGGAATAGCGTTTCGAAAATTGATCATCTGCAATTTACCTCATCATCGATTTGTTAATGTTTCTCACGTCCACGTATGATATTCGGTGTATAGACAGTGAGCCTTGTTCAAGAAAATTCGGCTGAATCGAATCATTGTACAAGTATTTCTCAATATTTCTCAATATTCTAGATTAGAGTCGTGCTGGCTTTTCTGTAAACTAACCGTACGGCTGCTTTACTGTCAAACTAGCATTAAATTAAACGATATTCCTGTTAAAAATGGCTGTTGAATAATTAATCGTACATAAGATATTCGTATCAAATTATTTGGCAAGACTTGCGTAGGTCCTTCCTAGGTAACAATGGACAAGGTTGTCTATGAGAGCAGGACTGAAAAAAACAACAATTTCGCTCGTACAAGACGCAAGTATGATGTCATAAGTGTTCGTTGTCCATTAATTGTATCACTAATTGCGGATCTAGTTGATCTAGTAGATCAAGTCAATCACGTTGTTTTTAGTATGTCTCCAGGCACGCTATTTTCTGTCTGTACATGTATGTAATTTCACGAGTGTGCAATAAAAAAAAAGAAAAGAAAAAATGTAAGCCTCTCCATTCATTGACAACAAAGTTTATTGGCTTCCTGTACAACGTACCAATTTATAGCTCCCACTCGAGAAATGAGCAACAGGTGAATCCCGGACAATGCGGTTAAGCATCAATCACTCAATCATACATAATCATTATTATGAACAATGTATCATTAAGTTTACGCGACGCTCGACATCCATTTTGATAATCGATATCGACGAGGGACGAGGTAAGTAAGCCATTAGCCCCACGATTGACAGTATCGTCAGTCTTGAACCTCGCGCTGACCCCTCCGAGTCAGTCGCAATTCTTTTCTTTTCGAGATACACATCGTCATAAAATGTGAATTAAGTTTCACCGAATCTCCGAAATTACTGTATTACTTCGTTAAATTGATCGGACTGGCGCCATTCGCTCTGGAGGATTCGAGACTCGGTCCACCGACCCTCCTGGATCTGATTTACCCTGTAATCGTGGCCTTTGGCCATTCGCTTTTGATGACAACGTCAACCGCAGTCCTGACGTTACAGTTGGGTAAGAATGATTACCAAGAATCGACTCGATAAACGTTTCCCGAAGGTCACGATATTCATTTTCCAGACGTTCGGCTCCGCCATCATCTGCGTCCTGGTGATGGTGCAGTTTGGTAGAGAGAAATTGAAATCCTATTCGAAGGATACTTGATACCGCACGAAATAGTTGATCCAGATTTGTGGATAAAATTCTGAAACCTGAAGTAAAATTCTGTCGTAGTCAACTTGTCGATCATATCATAATTTATAAACCTGCAAGTATTTTCCCTGTGATTCCCTATCGACAGCCCTGATTTGAGGATGGAGCAACAGGTGGTTCCGAGCAGATACGGAGAGCTCACTCTTCCGTTGCCGAAGAAAGTACAACTCGTTGAGAGGAATTTGGGATGATTTGGGATTCGGTATTCGACAAGATGAGGAGCAGGGTCTTCGCAGAATCGAGCTCCATCGATCGGGTACCTCCCCGGCGTGGATCAATACGTTTCCTACAAACTTCCCTGAAATGTCGTAAAAGCTGATAATTGTATGGTCAGACGAGTGACGTGTCGTGACAAGCTTCCTCCATGAGCTCGGCGAAATAACCCTACGGCTCGATACTGACCCACAAGCACACACACAGAACTACTGTCATTTATCGGCGGATGATTACCAAAAAGCATCAATCTTCTCGTAACATGCCAAACGCACGAAAACAAATTCGGTCTTGACAGAATTGTGTGAGTAGGTCGGGTACATTGTGGAAGTCGTGTAATCGATATGAGCGAGCATTAGAATAAGCTCAGGGTTGACAATTGCTTGGGACTCCCAGTCTTGGATCGTAGGTGGTGCCTTCCATTCCTCCGTCATTCGACATTCCGCTGTTTTCGCGACAGTTTTCGCAAAATGGACGTGACCAATTTGCGACGGAGGATTGCATCGAAATTGGGTTCAGCTGAACCACAGAGGCTGGTGTATTACTTCGTGAAATTGATTGGGCTGGCACCATTCACCCTGAAGAATAATAGATTCCATCCGCCAACCCTACCGGACTTACTCTACTCTATCGCCGTAGGCTTCGCCCACTTTCTCTTCGTGATAACTGCAATCCTCTTCGCAGTATCGGCATATGCAACTGATTCTTACTCAAGATCCGCAAAGAGATGGGCTTTATCGCGATACGTGATCTGTCTTCCGGTTACGTTCTCCACCCTCGCTATGATCATAGTGTCGCACAAGAAGGTCGTACACCTCATGAATAGACTCTGCGAGACGAGCAATGCGCTCGAGACTGTGGGTATCGAGGAGAATACTGGAAAAATGTTCAACAAGGTCATCGTGACAGCCGCCATTGTAAACTGCATTTTCGTCGCGACGGGTGTCGCCCTGTGCCTGATGGAACCCAACTGGCATATTATCCTCAGGATCCAACACGCAATCGGAACTTGTTTCGCTGTGAACGTGATATGGATATACGTCCAAGTGTTGTCGTGCATCGGGCAGCGTTTCACGCTACTGAACGCGAGGTTGTCCACCATATTTGTTCGACCCCGTGAGACTGTGTCGTCGCGTAACTTGGGAACACCAGCGACGAGCGGATCAGTTACCGAGGAGAACGTCACGGGCAGCGGAGGCCTCACTCAACGTCAACTAATCCGGAAGATCGAAGCTCTGCACCTGGAACTCTCCGAGCTGGTGGACCAGACGTCCGACATATTCGCTGTTCCGGTTCTTCTGAACAGCCTTCAGTTCTTCGGCGTGCTCGTGCTCTCCAGCGACTTCGTAAATTCGATTATCGGTTATTCGAGGTTGCCACACTGCAGTCCCGAAGTATACACGTCGCTAGTCTTTCCCTATGTCCGGTCACCGCTGCTCAAGATGGCTATCGCCATTTCGGAAATATTGATGATCGCTCACACGTCCGCAACGACCGCCAAAGAGGTGAGATGAAGCAGCGTGATATAAGCAGACTTCCTTCGTATGGACTTCCATCGTCACACGTTGCAGAACATTCGGGATGCTGTTCACAACTTATCTTTGTTCAAGGGAAACTCGACGAGAGATGTGCTGAACGAGACGTGGCTCGACTCTGAGCCTTCGGCGGAGTTCGACGACGAGGTACGTCGACGATTCGGTGGTCGAATTATCTGGAAGCCATCCAACCACACACTCAACGTTTTTATCTACTGTTTCAGTTCTTCTTGTTCTCGATTCAGCTGGCGGACAAACCTGTCGTTGTATCTTCCCTCAGAGTTTTCAACCTGGATTATTCGTACGTGTACAAGGTGAGCCGTCGCCAATCTTTGCACGTCACGTCAGTCTGATAACTGATATTTGATTACAGATGTTCAGCGCCGTGGTGAGCTATCTCATCGTCATAATACAATTCAGGATCGACGCATCGAATTTAGCTATATTCAAGAGGTTTCAAGCATATGGCTGTGTTGCGTCGGAGTAAAACCATCTTCACAAATTACACTTCCAACGGCAGTCTGCGTAGATATATGCACAAGAACCTGAAGTGTGTAAAAGAAATAAAATCGAGTCGTACCGCTTGTTAATAATCATTCATCACGAATTCGCAAAGTTATACTTGTTTCTCATATCCACCATCAAAGCACTGATTCGCGGAATAAGCAACAGGTGGGTCCAATAAAATACAGTAGCCTGCGTAAAATATGAAACGCTATTTTCGCAACGTACCACAATTCTCAGTCTCTGCTAATGGATGATGCTTGCAAAATTACGTTTCAACTCCGTACCATCACACAAATCTAATCATCACTTTACGCGATCAATTTTGCTGTTAGCGCTCGATCCGATTGTATATTTGTAGCTTCGACCCCGGGCATGAGCAACAGGTGGTTCCCGGACAGTGAGCATATGAAACGAGGGAAGGACGGTGAAGCCAATAGTCGTTCCGCGTCAAATTTATGAGGGGTGGACCTTGACCGTTGATAGATCAGACGTCAAGATCCACGGCCACATTGAACGGCGATCGCGTTTCCCTTCGCAAACTCGCCGACTAAACTAGCTGGTGGTTATTCCGATACGGCATCACTCACAGGGGTCGGGGTGCGTTAGTATCGAAAACCGATAACTCATGACAGAAGTCGGAATAAAAGTATTTTTAATATTCATCCGAATGGATTGAGATATTCTTCTTCTGGTTACGACTCGTTCGTATTGATCCATTGACAGTCTTCCATGACGCACGTCCGATAGAATGTAGATAGCAGTGAAACAATGAATATTTCAGCTCGTTCTTGTTACGCTGGTTTTACTACTTCTCCCGGAACAGCAATCGTCAATATCGTCCGAAGTCGAGAAACCAACCCCTAATTACTGCGTGGATCGATTGACCGTAGTTGGAGGTACATTGGAAGGTGACATTGGTAAAGGTGACGGAGCGACTACTAACGAATCCTGATGAAACGTGAACGTTTTTATTTGACAATTGTGCAACCAATACGCAGAAAACTATCTCGTAGACTCGGTGAGATCATTTGGGTTCGAAAACCATCTTGAGTACAATTTCCCTCGAATTGATACGAAGGGAACCAAGATGGTGTTAATTGAAACATCAACTTCCTACATAACATATACTACAGGATTCGAGTGAAATGTGACCTTTCTACGTTCTGGAAGCAGTTACGTAGTTTCGGATGGATCCGAAAACGGTGATTCACTCTCGTGCGGCAGTTTTCCTCGACGACGCGTCCACTTGTGTCATGATGACCAGGTATGCCACTATGGCACTGAACATCTGCAATCAATGTACCAGCACAAGTTAGACGAGCACCAACATTGGGTTTTGGAATCGGTGATGACTGTTGCTTTGATTTCGACTACTTCTATCTTTCGGGCAATTTCAGCATAACGGATGGTTCGAGTGATAAGGACGACGGAATTCTTCGCGGACAACACGGACAAATTCGTAATCGCTATCGAAGGTACGGAGCTACATTTCGGTCTCACCTCTTGCATGTACGCGTAGCCCAGATCGAAGAACCCAAAGGCGGACGCGGTGACCGGGTTACGCAGCAGTTGAACGGTGAACATGAAAAGCTGCAACAAACGAAATCGCAGTTCACATTCCGAGTACTGATGAAACAAACGATTGGAGATACTTGAGATACTGGACATCTGTGACCGTCAGTCGGTTTGCGTTCATCTCGGAATGACCGGTACCCGGTCGTTCTGCCAACGTACCTGACCCCTCAGCGCCTCCGGGTGGAATTCGTTCCACACTCTGTGTATCACGATCTTGGTGACGTTTCCCTGACACGAGAAAATAATGAAACGATGTTATTGACTCGTGTCCATCAATTTCTGGGCGAGTGCCAGTTCAGTGTCAATCGATCAGACATATCATAGGCTTCTTACCGCGTTGCATGTCGAAGAGCACGCATGGGCGATGATCATCATTTCCAAAATTACTATCATCATATCGGGCATTGACATGAGAATAAGTGAATCTATAGTCGTCGTACTGTTTGGAACAGATTTCAATGAAACCACCACCCTGTACGTTGCGTAGCAGTTCACAAGCAATTTGCTGAAAAGATAGCCAATGGTGATGATTATCGGAGTCTTGAACAGGTCGATCGTAGAATCAATCAGGCTCTTGAGCTCGTGGTGTAGTCTCCTCAATTTCTTGATGCATTCCAAAGATATTTGAGAATCTTGATAATCGCGATCGCCAGTTCTCAGTTTTCTGCCCCCCACGAAGATTGGAGAACTGTGCGAATCACCCGATGGTGGTGCCACGGAATACGGCCGTAGCACTTCCCACAGTTTCTCATTCAACGATTCGAAACATTTTCCGATACGTATCATGCTTCGAGCGAAAATCATGATCACGTTGACGTTGTCTAGGATTAGCAGGGTCAATCCGATCCAGAAGAACATTGACCATATTCCGGTCCAAAGGGTTGGGACAGCGCCGGCAAACTGGAAGATTTTCGTACCAAGAACGACGATGTTTACCGCGATGATCGTTAGAGCGGAAAACTTGGAATTTTCTCCCTTCGTTTTCCCCACTTCCAACTCTTTCAACTGTTTTTCCGCGACGATGATTCGATGGATAATATCGACCATTTTTTCACTCTTGAATGCAAAAATATATAGAGCACAGAATGTGCTGGCACCGAAAAAGAAAATCAGTAGCCTGGTAACGAAATTGGATATTGATTTTGTCTTGTTTTTTTCTAACTCGCCCCGCTGGAAGTACCAGTACCATGCGGCAGTCAGAGCGATCAAACTCAGGGCGTGAGCTTTACCGAGTAAGGTCACCGGGCGAATTTCGTTGTTCTCCACAGTAAACGGCGACAAACCAATAGACTTTGCCAAATAGTAGAGGACTTTTTGATACCGCGTCAATTTCACGTCAACCTTCATTGTATCACCTCGATAACGGGCACCAACGTTGGACCTTCACACCCTGAGTCACAGGTGAGAACTGGCGCAGCGCCGAGTCAGGAAACCGCGCTGACAGTCGAAGCTTCGGAATGACCGATGACCCAGCGATGATATCAATTCGCGGATCGATTGCAACACCTGTGTCCCCCACCCCGAAGACACTGCTGCGAATAGCGGAGCACCACCTCATTCTCAACCATTATTCAGGGAAATTTTCCCAGTATAGTTTGGGAAATTCAGTGGTTCGAGGAAAAAGGGCGCACATTTTCCTACTTCTAAATAACATTAGATTTTGTTGAATCAATTTTTCGCTTGTTGAGTCGGTCTTTCATCCGCTGTAGCTCAATTTTCGGGTGAAAGATTCGGGTAAATTGGTATGTTACAGAAAGAGGTAGTATATTTGGTTTTTTCTTTTATTTCACACTTGTGCAATTACAAATATAATGTTAGTAAAGTGCGTACACACAAAACAACGATCAACGTATCCCGGGAAACCGGTAGGCCTATAAATATGTTTAACGACGATAATTGGAACGGGAATATAATCTAATATAGTCTGAATTCGTCAAACAACAGGTGAACCGTGAAGCAGCCGTATCTTCCGTCTGCAGAGACGGCAGTACAGCTCTAATCTAGGATATTGACAAATATCGATTTTGACATTCATTCTGACAACAAAATGGATACACAGACATTTATGACACCGACCGTTCAATTGTGACTGATTGCCTGGAAAAGGCTGGCTGTCTATACACCGAATATCATACGTGGACGTGAGTAACATTGACAAATCGATGGTGAGATAAATTGCAGATGAGAAATTTTCGAAACGCTCTTCCACTCTCGTGCGGAAGACGTAGGTCGGATTGGGACGCATCTTCTAAGGACAGGCCGGCTGTGGGACCATTTGGATCAGGATGAACACGTAGGCTGCTGCGGCGCAAACGACCTGTAGATGACAACGCGACGATATTAGAATCAGCGGGACCAGCTTGTCGGTGATTTTTGTTGCGCTCGGTAATCAATTGTACATCGATCACCTTGTAAATCAGCGAATAGTCCACGTCGAATATCCCCCAGACGGATATGCCGATCGGCTTCTGCATCATCTGGACGGAGAACATGGCGAACTGAAACAGACAATATCGTACGTCCAGACCTGTTTCGCCGACAGTCCGAGAAAGAGCTCGCTGATCGTGCATTTCGACTTCCCGAGATTGATTCGTGGTCATTGGTCCACCTGCGAGTAAACAATTACTTTATGGCTCACCTCGTCTTTCAGTTCCAGCGGCTTGAACTTGTTCCACACTTGGAAGAGCACGGCCCCTGTCGTCTTTCCCTGGAACAGAAACACAGCGACGATTTGTCGTTCAACGTCCATCCGTGCAACGGGATATCGAACTCGTAACCAGTTTGAACAAGGTGTAGCGTTGCCGAATCTTACTTCTTCGCAGCTGGTCGAGGATGCATCGGCGATGATCAGCGCTTCGAATAGAAGAAGTGTGACCCACGCTACAGATTTCGGAAAACGGCTGACCCATTCGTCCAAGCCATGTTCAGCGCCACAAGGGCTGCTCAACCCCACAAAAATATGATACGTCAGGTAGGAGAATAGCGTGAGCGCGGTGAATAAGTCGTAGGCGTTCACTAGGACCGGAATCTTGAATAGACTGATCGTCTCGTCCATGAGATCGGAGAGATCCAGGTGCAGAGCCTCGATCTTCTGGATCTTCTGCAGGTCGGTCGGGAGCTGATCCACTTCGCGAGACTCCGGATCACGGTGAGCCGGTTCGAGTACGTTCAGCAGCCTCTCGTTCAACAGTCCGAAGCGTTGCTTGATGCAGGTCAACAATTGCGCATAAATGAGTAAAATGTTCACGGTGAAGACGTGCCCGATCGTGTATTCAATGCGCCCGGGGTCACCCCACACACCTCTCAGCACATGACTAGCCAAACACAATGCGACGGCCACCACATTCTTAGACGCGGTTGTCACGAGAATATTCCCGAATAATTGTCTATAGTCCTCCTCGATACCCAACATCTTGAGTTCATCGCCGATGGCGCAGAGGTTATTCATCAAGGATTGAATCTTGTCGTAGGATACGGCGAATATAATCAGCGTGGAGAAGGCCGTCACGAAGCGTGAATATTGTCCGAATGCTATCCAAAAACCTGCGAATTCCGAGTCTCCTGTTAGCCTTCCGATATGTGTCATTCCCGTAGTTGCCAGTATTATAATAAACGCCAAGTAAGCGACAGCGAGGGTCAGAGGGTAAAGTTTACCCAGAAGGGTCGGTGGATGGACTCGGTTATTCTTCACGGTGAACGGTGCCAGTCCGATCAACTTAGCCCAATAGTACACCGGCATCGGGGATCTCAGTGAGTCGAATATCCACTCCATTTCGTATTCGGAAACCGCAACCGCGCAACCGAACCGAGAGAATTGCACAAGTTTAGCAACGTAGTCCGCCAAGTAGCAAGACCGTCAAACGGGAGGGTCCGCTGACGACTGACTGACGACTCTGGACTGAGGACTGTGGTCAATTGGTCAAGTCGTAAACTTATTCTTGTCGTTTGCAGTATTGATCTGCGAAGTCGCAGCGGACACCATTTCTTTTTTCATTCGCTGCAAGCGAAGGCATAACTTTCACAAGGACCTTGCAAGTCGGTTTCCATGCGATCCACCAACATTGCTGTATCCTTGACTCGACGATTTCAGACTGTATATATTAAATCAAGGAGCAGAAATGTGAATGCGTTGTTAGCTATCTCGGTGTGATCGGTCATCATTGGTACCACCGAATAATTCCAGATACACGAACAAAACTAGATTTCAGTAAGGTGTGAAATATCATCAAGATGAATATAGACATTTCTGCGGATCGATACTTGACTCTGCTGCTTACCGGAGGATCGTAAAATTCCCTCCTGCATAATTGTTGTGTAAACTAACGTCGAGGATCGATACTTGACTTGCATGAGCCTCGAGATATTGAGGATACGAATAACCGCGGGTTGTGAATCATTTCAAAATGCGTCCAAACAGAACCTCTCAGTCTTTGCTTCTTTGCATCCCTTGCTCCTTTGCTCCTTAATATCATAGATGAAGAAGCAACAGGTCGCTGCACCCCTCGGGTCAAGTTGGACCGTTTCACAGTCTAGCCAGCAATTGAACAGTCATGTCGTAGCGTGTTGAGGGTCTTCAGGACTCTTTATGACTCTTCCGTGAAAACTCATCAAAACTACAGGAGGTAGGATAATCGATAATTGGAGCGACACACATGCGGCCCTCAGTCACAGGATAAAGTGCTTCCTAATGTTTCAAAATGGACTCGCAAACTCGATAAATTCTGATACAAAACTAGCGAATAATTATCACCAAAAATACAGAACGTCTCGTCGACATTGGCGCCACTCGCAGATGGTCCTGTCCTCGATTTGGTTGCAAGGTCAAACTTGTGCCACACTATCAGTAACGCCGTAAGCATGAGGTGATAATGAACGTCGTTAAAGAAAATTGGTGTCTGACCGATCGATTCACGTAACAACTGCGAAGAGCTCACGAGCTCATTCTCAGTCTCGAAGCTTCGTGTGACAGTTTCGTACCTCTCGCCTCCTACGTGAAATGAAGTGGAAATTTAGTACGCTGGAATCTCCGATGCCGATTTATTACTGGGCCAAGTTGATCGGACTGGCGCCGTTCGCGGTGAAGAATAAGAGTCTCGGTCCTCCGACGCTCATCGGCCAACTCTATCCGATCATTGTGGCCATCGGTTACGCGACCTTCATTTCTCAAATATTCGTTCCACTGGTTCTGGAGAACATGGCGAAGCGTGTTCACGTGGGAATCGCAAGCTATTGGCGTTCGTCGCTGTTTTTTATAGACTACGTGGTGATGACGTACACGATGATGGTGTTCACGCTGAGGTACGTGAAGGTCTTAGACGTGACGAAGAGGCTCTGCACCATCGGCGACGACCTGAAGACCCTCGGGATCCGGGAAGATCGTGGAAAATTGTTCAAAAGTGTATTCTTCACGCTGGTGACTTCGAACATCGCGATGATCGCGCTAGGCATCGCGACGTACTCGATAGAAGGTCAATGGCCCAGGATTATATCTCTTCAACTCAGTATCGGATGCTGGTACAATCTCAATATATTCTTGATCTACTCGGGGATATTATTTTTCATTGGGAAACGATTCGAGCTTCTGAACGAGAGATTGGCTCACCTATTTTTCCCCAATGACTATGTCGCGTTTCCTCCCAATTCGCGGATGGTCGTCATCGGCCGAATACTTCGCGGAGATGATCCAGCGCCTGCTGGCGAGAGGCTCAGTGATCTTCAGACGATGAGAAAAATTGCGACCGTCCACTTGGACCTCTGCGATCTGATCGATCGGGCGGTCCAATTATTCGGGATTCCGATACTCCTGATCACCTACAGACTCTTAGCCATGATAACACTATCCTGTCATTGGATCTACGTCAGAATTCCGGACTTGAATCGTTGCGGCGGTGATGAAGACTTGACTGCGTTCATGATCGACCCGATCCTATCTTCAGTACTCAAGGTCTTGACGCTGCTTTATGAAGTGTTGATCTTCGTCAACGCGTCAGCGGCCACCTGCGAACGAGTAAGACATCACAAATCGGTAGAACGCTGATCGGGTCAGCCCATTTTTTCGTTTTCATTTTCCAGGGAAACGACACCGCAGCTGTGCTCTTCAAGGTGTGGAAGAAGTTCAAGCCGGTGGAGCTGAAGAACGAGGTGAGTACGCGAATCCGACGATGCTCGACGGTCCAATCACTGGCTAATGCCGTCTGTTGCAGTTCGTCATGTTCTCCGTTCAAATGATGCAGAAGCCCGTCGTCGTGTCTGCCTGGGGAATAGTCGATCTGGACTACTCTTGCATTTACAAGGTGAGTCTGGACGACGCTGTCGAACGACAAACTCGATTCGACGCGAATACAACGTTGATCTTATCCGTAGCTCGTATGCGCCGGGATCGCCTGCTTGGCCATCATGATACAAATGGACAGGTCGCAAGCCAGTTGCGGCTAGAAGATCTTTCGAGAAGTGGGTGACAAATGTGTCCTTCGTTGGAGTAACGCAGCGAAATTGGGAATCCATGTGGGGATTCATGTGTAGCAGTAACCACCGTCGAATATTTATTGATTGCGAGAAAAATTATCACTTGAGACATTATTGGCTTGTGTCAGCAGCAGCTTTTCACCAGTAATTAGGTCTATAGTTTGTATCGATCCGCATAAATTTCTATGTTCATCGTGACGATATTTCACACATTACTGAAGTCTAATTTTGTTTGTTAGTAATATTGTAAATGATTGAATTACACTCTGCATGGGAGGCGCACGACAGGACTTATCAACACTGACATTTTGATTGGGCGACGGTGAGCCAGTAGCGTTTCATTTGGTTAACAGCATGCCAGCAGGCTGCACGAGTGGCTATCGGTGCCCATGCGCAGTTTGATCGAGTCGCTCACGATATGCTCTCACGTCATTGGCTTCGAGTCGAGGAACAAGCAACAGGTGGGACATCCAATCATCGGGTCAGAGGAGTGACTTGATTCGGGTGCCTATTGGAGCGACTATTGGATGAGTTGTTGTTGTTTTTTCGATATCAGATCGACGAGGAAATGATTTTTCTCTCGGTCTAGAATCATTTCTGGATCATCATACGTTGGAGTTACTTTAGAGGGAGAAGTAAGTGAAGATTTGAGTGACACATTTATTCCAAGGGTTGAAATAATTCGGAATGATTTGTTCAATTCAAATGAATTAGACCTAATTCAACCGGATTTCACTCATTCAAATCAATTCAACTAAATTCTCAACTTCATATTTAATCTAACCAGATTTTATTCAGTTCAACTCAATTCGAGTCAATTCTAAACTCAAATCAACCGAATTTCACTCAAATCAACTCAATTCAACTCAGTTGAACTAAATTCAACCGAAGTTTTACGTAATTCAACTCATTTCTCAACATAGTTCAACCGGACTATACTCAAATCAACTCAATTCAACTCAGGTCAACTAAATTCAACCGAAGTTTTACGTAAGTCAACTCATTTCTCAACATAGTTCAACCGGACTTTACTCAAATCAAC
>JAFFZH010010442.1:13743-23941 GCA_018420115.1 Euura saliciscinereae | reverse complement strand
TTCTAAGGGTCGACCTCCAAAATTGATTACGTTTATAAACTTGATAAGGCTTTTCGTTAAGGTGAAATGAAAGTCACGTGACCTCGATATGATTAACACTTGGAATTTTTAAACGCTATTTTCTCAGCTAAACCACATTCGATTGATGTGAAATTGATATCAGTGACGTAGAAAAACTGAATGAAGGGCCTGCCAATCGTGGATTTTCGAATATCGAAAGACGTAATCAGAATTTTGTGTAACAATATTGTTCTGTAACCCAAGGAGGTGCTGCCCCTCGTGAAGAAAGGCAGCACTTCCTTGGATTACAGAACAATATTGTTAAAAAACTGTTATTACGTCTCGATTTTCGAAAATCCACGATTGGCAGGTCCTTCATTAAGTTTTTATACGTCACTGATATCAATTTCACATCAATCGAATCTGTTTTGGCTGAGAAAATAGCGTCTGAAAATTCCAAGTGTAAATCATATCGAGGTCACGTGACTTTCATTTCAACTTAAAATCCTATGCTCACATGGACGGGAATTATGAAGAGCGGAACGAGCGGGAGCCAATCAGAATGAGTGTTTTTGAAATTCCCGGTAGAAAGGAACACTCTAATTCGCCACTGAGCGTTCCGTCCCCGTGAATTCCGGCAAATTTCGGTCCATGTGAACGTAGGAAAATATTCTCATCGGAACAAAGAATGACCGGAACGTCTCTGATTGGCTCTTCGAAAACTCCCTAGATTCCGATTCCGTTCCGGTCCGGTGAATTCGGGCCCATGCGAATGCAGCCCGATGTGTTGCCGTTGCGTCCAATGTTGACGACAGTTGACGATCCTATAATCAATTAAAGTTGGAAATAATATTGAAACAGTTTATTCAATGATTAACCGAATTCACGAAGAATATTTGAATAAAAGAAAGAACGACTCTTCTAATACTGCAACATCGTATTTTACTCCGAACCAATTTTCACCCACAAAGATAACCGGTGTAAACTATCATCTACAATTCGAGGTTAGCTCTACTCGAGACTAAAATTTCACCAAAATACAATCTCACTCCGATCAACCCGTCGATATTCGTCGTATGGTTATTATGGTTGATTCTCTGTGCACCGTTCGTCTCTACGTAAATTTCTTCGCTTCAAACAACGCCGCCAAAGTGTTCGGATAGATCGACAGTTTCGAATCTGCGTCACTTTATTTCGCCATGTCTTTGACGCCGAAAGAACTGACGACACTGCTAGATATTCTTGACGAAGAAAATCTGGACACGAGTCTCGAGTCACTTTCCAATCAACTGCACCAGACCTTCCCCAAGGAGGACCTCTTCAAGGTGGGAACGACTCTCTTGCTGCTTTTACAGCACATAGATCTCCTGCCGAACAATGTTCAAAGAATAATGGCCGTCGGTTTGCTGTACGATCTGTACCGCGGGGAACCCCTCGCCTCGACACCATTCGCCACTGTCTTCGTCCAGGTTCTTAAACCGACGGACGAAACTACCACCGGTTTACCACAGCCAAATTTCTCCGGTCACATACCGGTTCTTTCGAGATGCGAAAAGACCTTCCTCAGCCACTTGCTGGGCTACAACGCCAAAGAAACGATGAAAAAAACGGCTAGACAAATAATCGACGAACCGTCTCACTCAACTACGCCTCTTGTAGATCTTACCAGTCTACAGCTTCAGCTTGCCGAAAGACTCTCCGAACTACCGAGCATCAGCAAGTGCGGGAATCCCGTCATTCTGCCGGACAGGGACAGATCGAAGGCTGGAGAGTTTGATAAAAAGGCAGGAAAAGCCGTAACCGAGAGCCTGGTGATCGGCGAACCTCCTCTATGCAGCCAGAGCTACCGTCCTGAGTATCTGAGACTAGCTCCGCCTCTGTATCACTCTGCGGATGAACTGGTATGGATGAACGTGGACGAGTTGAGTCAGTTCGCCGTTGAATACGACACGTCTATGTGCGTATCAAACTGCGCGGGTGCAGAGGCACGCAGATTGATGGGCAGGGCGTTTAAGAGCGCTCTGACTCTGCAGCAACAGCAACACTTGCTGACCGAGTTGGACGCGGACCCTAAACTCGTCTACCACATAGGACTCACGCCGGTGAAGCTCCCGGATCTTGTAGAAAACAATCCGCTGATAGCGATAGAGGTTCTGCTTAAATTGATGCAGTCAAGCCAGATAACGGAGTACTTTAGCGTACTCGTAAACATGGAGATGTCTCTGCATTCGATGGAAGTTGTCAACAGATTGACAACCACCGTTGATCTACCGACGGAGTTTGTCCATCTTTACATCAGCAATTGTATATCGACTTGCGAGACGATCAAGGATCGGTACATGCAGAATCGACTTGTACGACTAGTCTGCGTATTTTTGCAGTCTCTGATCAGGAACAAAATAATCAATGTTCAAGAACTTTTTATCGAGGTACAAGCCTTCTGCATCGAGTTCAGCAGGATTAGAGAAGCTGCTGCGCTTTTCAGGCTCCTGAAGCAGCTGGAATCCGGCGATATCGGCGGGCTTAACGCTCCGCCGGCCACTAAGAGCAAAATTGAACCGTGCTGAAAATAGTTTTATATATTAAATATTAATGTAGAATAATGAATATTTGGAGTTTATATGAAAATTTCAGACTTCATTTCTGTCTGACTTTACAATAAGATATTATCTCTGTTGAGAAGTATAAAAAGTAGGATGAATTGCACTCAGTAGTAGTGACAAAAGAAAAATCGATTGTAGTCCTACTTCAATTTAGGTAATATACAAAACAAATCACTTCCACTATTTGGATATTTGAATAACAAACTAGTTCTTTTCGAGGCGGGTTCAAAATCCCGAACGATTTTGCGCCGAAAGGTCATAATTCCGAATTTAAAAGTACCGAACGGCATAATTCCGAATTGAAAAGTAACCGAAAGGCCATAATTCCAAATTTCAAAGTACCGAATGGGATAATTCCGAGTTGAAAAGTAACCGAAAGGCCATAATTCCAAATTTCAAAGTACCGAATGGCATAACTCCGAATTTCAAAGTACCGAATGGTATAATTCCGAATTGAAAAGTAACCGAAAGGCCATAATTCCGAATTTAAAAGTACCGAATGGCATAATTCCGAATTGAAAAGTAACCGAAAGGCCATAATTCCGAATTTTAAAGTACCGAATGGCATAATTCCGAATTTTAAAGTACCGAATGGCATAATTCCGAATTGAAAAGTAACCGAAAGGCCATAATTCTGAATTTTAAAGTACCGAATGGCCTGATTCCGAATAAAAAGTACCGAAATAAGAGTTTTGCACGAAAAAAATGTGCAAAACGTCATTTCGGTACTTTTAAATTCGGAATTATGGCCTTTCGGTTACTTTCAAATTCGGAATTATGCTTTTCGGTTACTTTTAAATTCGGAATTATGGTCTTTCAGTACTTTTGAATTCGGAATTATGGCCTTTCGGCACAAAGTCGTTCGAAATTTTGAGCCCGCCCTTTCTTTTCAGTAACTAATTTCGTTAATGCTTCAACTTTTACAAATCTATGAAGCAAGTCAAATTAGGATTGAAGAATGTCTAGTTTCCTGTCTCAATTTCCGGATACCGATACTGATTTCATAATGTAAATAGAACGAGACTTAAGAATTAAATGAGTCAATTTTTGTTTCTGCGAACAGGAATAAAGTATATATATTTTACAAATAAGTAATTACAACTGATTCTCATTTGCCCAAAATACTGAACTACCCCTGTACTTATCTTATACAGGGTGAATCCCGAACGATGATACAGTCTGAAAAGTTGGCTGAAATAAAAGTTTGTTCTTCGATTCTAGTCAACTTCAGACTGTATCATCGTTAGGAATTCACCCTGTATAAAATTGATAATCGACTTTAGGAAATTCGTCCTGCTCAACTAGAAAAATGTATTCAATAAGAAACAGTTTTGTACATGTAAAACAGCATGTATGTATAGAGCGCTAAGAACGATTAGTATTAGAAGAAAATAAATAAATAGTTGTAACTGTTGAAATTTTTTAATTTTCTTTACTTTTTTTCTTCATTCTTCATATTTATTTACATAATAAGTAAGGCGCATGCGAAATATGAATTCAAAATTTACAACAGCTTTAGTGTCAAGCTGATTGATTTTAAATCAGGATAATTTATTACATACCCCGACGTATAATATGTATAGGTAATTTTGTATAATTTGATACATGATTCGTATAAACGTTACAATCAATCGTAGGATTATTAAAAATCAACTAAACTTCTTTTCACCCATTAATTATCATTATATACATATTGAATAGCAGTACATAATATTCTGACGAATAGATTTTATAATAATAATAATAATTATTATTATCGTACTTTTGTATGCTATACGAATAATCATCAAGACTTGAAATCGATTTTCATTATATAACGTTTTTGGTTTTTGGTTCAATTCAAAACTAACAAAATTAGTTTGAAAATATGAATCAATGACATTATATCGAGATACGCGGTAAAGATATTCAAAAAATTGATATTCGAGTTATTCTACCATGGCTAAACGACAGAAAGACACAACTTCAGAATCGATAAATTGTTACGATCATCTCAATTATAATATTTCGTAAATTGTGTCTAAAAATCATTCGTACAGTTGACAGAGTTTTTTATGCTTCTTCTCGACATCGCTGATTCAGAGTAATGTCTTTACTGCTTTTTGTTACCAATTTTATGTTACAATTACTCGAAAAATGAGTCAATTTAATTTTTTTTTTTGTTTTTTTTTTCGGGCTGCCCTGTATATACAGTTCTATGTGCAAGATTGCTTATGATTTGCTAATATTTCGATACTAGATAGAATAACGTCCAATGATTATAACTATAAATACTCCACAAGCATTGTCTCTTCAAAAGAGTTGAAATGCATGGCCATCGGTGGCGCTGCTGATCAAGGTCTGCCACAAGGTACTAAAACCATCAATAGCAATCAACAATCAAAGAAATATTCGGTACAACTACAAACAACAATGATTTCGTCGAACGCTGTACCTATTCGACAACGAGAGAGTCAGATATTCCATTTTTTTTTTTTTTGCCTTTCGAATTGCTTATCGATAGTGATTCGACCTTGAGCCTACACCGTCGCGATTTCTTTGAGTCCTTTGCTCTTCTTGATTGTCTGCACTTTTAGCACCCCTTTTTTACTCTTAGCTTTGGTCTTGTTAGTTTTAGTTTTAAACCCCTTCATCTGAATCTTCATCTCCTTCTTGGATACCTTCTTCCCTTTCATACCGACTCCTTTCATACTCAATTTAGCAGCACTTTTCAGCTTTACCTTTGCTGTAGATTGGCTAGATAAACCGGGCCTCGCACCGGGCCCGGTTAGCTTATACTAGGCAGCCACTTTCACCTTTTTCTTACGCTTCTTCTTCTTTTTGTCATGGTGAAGCTCCTGCTTCTTTGCTATGCACAAGCGACAATACCAGTCCTCGTTCTTTGCCGGAGGTACTTGCATACCAACACATACCCTGAGGATCAAAAAGGGAGACAATATTTATAAAGGTGTAGATCATCACTCCGTGTTTACGTCAAGTCTTTTCTGGTTTCTTTATGTAACTGAAAATTGAAGTTGTACAATCTTTAATATAGTCGTGCCAAGTCTTACCAATGATACCAAGCGTCGCAATCGTCGCATCCGATCATAGGCGTCCCGTCGTCTTGGTTTCCACACGCAGGGCATATCCACACTTGCTTTCCCTCCTGATCCTGTAACACTCGTCAAGTAATGAAAGCCACACACGCTGAATGAGCGGAGTACTACCCAACCCATACTATAAATTTTTGAAAAACTTTTGCTACAATATTTCATCACTAGTTTCAGTATCAAGTCTGACTATATCGTCCATAGTTCGCAATACAACTCGTAACGTATCTAGGTCGACAGTTTTAACATTAGATCGTAAAAATGAGTGCAGTGAATGGTATGGCGATGAATGTAAGCACCTCGATACTTGTCTCTTCTTTACAATTCAAGGGAATCCCCCTTTGAGACAGGAGATTCAATTTGATGATCGATCACGCTGTCCAATTACTTAATTAGGCAACAATCTCGAATAGATTATTGATAGAATGTCCAACAAGGTCCCATCACCTTGCTGTGATAAACCGGGCCCAATCAAGGTCCATAAGCTAGTAAAATCTGCTAACATTTCTTCAGAGTTTTTCTGAAGTCTTGTTCACACTGATTGATGAAAAAAACAAAACTAACGCGATTGAGATAGTTTAATTTCATTCGCACGAGATTTGAGTCATGTAAAACAATTCTCCCACTGTGCATCAAAACCAGCTTCAGAATACCTCTGAGTTGATGGAACTGGTTGGAATAAGGTAAATCCGAGTTCGGTGACTCAGAGTAAGTGAGATTCGAAGGTTCCTGGATCAGATTGAATCGTAAAAACCAGTGCCTTCTAGTCTTAGGAGGAAAATTCCCAAATAGATCCTAATTGGATGTGTTATTATTAACAAGTTTGGGTTGAACGTGATTACTGCTTCGAAGTGCTCCTTCTCGAAGACTATCCATTGCACACAAGTTGACCAAGAGATCAGTTTTGTAGTAAATTTTTTTTACCACAAGACTTATCTCATCTATTTTGGTCATAGGAACAACCGTTCTCCCGTTATTTCGCGAAAAAAATACATTTTTTCAGAAAATGGTTCGAGTTCAGGGTGCTGTGAATCTCATTGAAAACGCTGCGCCAGGTGGTTTGCTTCAACCACCAATTTATTTTACCCGTGTCAATGAGGATTATTCATGGACTCATCGATATTATTATTATTATTAGCACCATTATTGCTAAGCAATGCCTGACTTCCAGAGTAAAGGGACTTTCATCTTCTTTTGAATCATAGAGAACAAGATGGATTCAAACTCCGAGATAAACTCGGGGTATTTTACGTCTGTTGAAGTCTTGTTCTTTGAAAGTATGCATATAGACCATGAAATAGATCTACCATCTCAAATCGTGAGCGTAAAACGGTTTATGAAATTTAAAAAAACACTTTTTTGACCAGTACATCACAGTCCCGAAATGATTACACGGTTATTCCTGATGATTATCATCCCAGTAATTTTTTGCCAGAAATTCATGTCGGTGAAATACTTTTTCTGGCTGTGATACTCTCCGAGCTATCAAAGTTGAGAATGTCACAACGTATATTCTCAAAGTTCATCATTAATGTTACGGCAGTATGTATCATCACGTAGTCACTTTCTTTATCTTTCTCTGTGTCTTGTTCAACTAGGGATGTTCAATTGCTCGTTTACTCACCACAGTTGTGGCAGGCGTTGCCGTCGCAGTATTTCCTCCATTTTCGTTATCTTCCTTGATGTCGTCCTTCTTTGTAATCCCATCTGCTTTCACCTCTGTGCCGGCAAAACCCTTAGTTATATCGCTGACTCTCAGAGCATGCCAAAGAGATTACGGCTACGCAAGCAGCATGCAGCTCAGATATAACTACGGCACTGTTTGAGTGCCTTCTAACTCGTTGCGATAAGATTCAATTGATGATTTACAAAATTCTTGGCTAATTTTAATCGACATTGATTATAAGTTCATTCAACGATTCATTAACGTAGATACTCTGAGCTTGATTCAATATGTAAGTTTGTTTTGCCTCGCAGAAGATCTTCATTTTCCGTTATCATTTAAATTCATAAAACATTATTAGGTTCTTTATACACAGATCAGCGGAGTAAGATAATTTTTACAGAAGATAGAAGAAAGTGTTTGACATATCCATAGAAGCGTGCAGTTTTCCTTGCGTAGTTACCGTTACTGATACTTCTAATAAATAGTAACGATTGAGTACAAGACGCTCATATCTACATTCATGCTGGTATACATTGCGTTGATACTGTAAAAATTATTCAATTCGAGAAACGAATTGTATATCTAGCGACACCTTAGAAACGATAAGTCATTCCGTACAGTCTATCCGGTCAATGAAGATATCCTTTGGAAGAGTTGGTGGAAAAGGGTGAATCAAAAAGCAGTGAAGAAAAGATTTGACACAAACTGACGATCGAAAATAGACAGTATGATACAATATAGAGTCGGTGATCCATTCCAACTTTCCATACATAAGTTTATTTAACGCTAGAACGACCGAGGTTGCAGACTATCTGCAATGAAATATTGCGAAAATGTAATGGTTTTTCTGCATTCCAATTCAGCGTTATCTACACTTGCAGATTGCACCCTGTAGTCGTTCTAAGTATACATCTCCATAATCTGGTTTTTATTGAAGGCGCAATGCCCAGATTGCGTCCGAAGCAAAATTAATCCAAATAATGGAAAGTAAAAGAAAATGTATCAGGAAGGGGCAAAATTACGAATGGGTATAGGATTGAGGGCCGAAATTAGCCCCTTTTGTCAGATCGATGTTGATAATAGTAAAAAGAATCCCTTTCTTCGTGTAATTACACCGGGATAAATTATCAGGCGAAAGAATGACGCCTGAAACGTTCTGTTCCACATGAGTTTGGGCTCAAAGTAAGAAGAGACAAGTATAGCTGACGTTTCATGGTTCGACGAGACAATGCATGGATAGCTGTTGACACGTAACACATGGCAAAATAATGCTGAAAAGCGAATGGAAAGTACCGTCGTTGATCTAGTAGATGATATTTTGTCAGAGATTTTCTTTGGGTAAAGTAGCCGAAGAAAGTGAATTAAAAATAGTGAAAAAATGTTGCGATGGCAAGTAGCGCATATTAATATTGAAATAAAATTTCTGTGTTTCAAAAGAGTAGGTGAAATAAATTGAAATACATAAAATAATTATACGTAACAAACTCTAAATACGCTTGAAAATATTCGACTAAATAAATCTACGCATAAAGTTGTAGTAATATGATTAAAAAGCGTCAGACCTTACTAGAAAATATACCGCCACCACAGGTTCTAGATGCATAGATAAAACGTAGAGCAAACGAGGACGAGAAATAATCAAGTGAGGCTTAAGCCTGCGATTCTGTTGTACTGGATGGGTTGGGTCGTTACTCGTAAATAATAACACCTCTATGACCTCAAACGAAAAGCAAAAGTGTGTTTCATTAACGATTCAATTATAATTAGATTCCAAGTTTGAAGTCATTTCAACTACCGGAAAAAATCACAACATTTAACTTTCATAAACGATTTGGTCTATGAGGTCACAGAAGTCGATTAAGAAACTGCGAGATCATTTCTTGAACCTCCAGAGGCACGGTTGATATTCTGTAAATTACTGGTTCTACGAGTCGGATGACTGCAGACTTTGAACAAAATTTACAAACCGGCGCATCTCTGAGTCGAGGAACTATCATGACCTGGCAATTCCTGGAGCAGTGGCGAAAATTAGTTATCGTTGGTCATTTAGTCTTGAAAAACATTTGAGTAAAATATTTTCATGATAAAATGACAAAAATTTTTTTTGCCACTACTCAAATAATAAGCAAACATACTTACGTAATAAAACGCTGCTTGCTGTTGAGGTAACGGGGGACTTGGAATATCAGGAATTTCGGAATAAGATAGTACGGAAGTTTCCCGCAAGGGTAGAGTTTTGAAAAGGGATTTCTTAGCCCGGGGTGCGGATGCTGTAGTAGCAGAGGATAAATTGCTATCAGACGGAAAGGTAGGGCTGACATCTAAAAGCCCGTCCTCCATTCTCTTACTTGTTGACTTCAGCTTTGGTGGTCGAGTTATCAGTGCGGATATCTTGGCCAATTCAGGACTCGGCTCTCGCTTGAGTTCGTCGTCCGGCTTCTTGACCAACGGTTTTATTGTTCTGTAGAAAATTCAACATATTTCATTGTGCGTATTATACGAGGGGGAAATAACTAAAGATTTGAGTGACACATCAATTCTGAGGGTTGAAATAATTCAGAATAATTCATTTAATTCAAGCTAATTCTCTTCGTCCAGATGAATTCTTCTTAATTCTCCTTAAATTCAACTCAATTCAACGTAATTCAACTTCGATTCAAGTTCGATTTAATTCGACTCAATTCAACCTCAGTCAACTTCAATTCAAATTCGATTCAACTTCAATTCAACTCAACTTCGATTCAACTTCAATTCAACTTCAATTCAACTCAACTTCGATTCAACTTCAACTCAACTTCGATTCAACTTCAATTCAAGTTCGATTCAACTTCAACTCAACT
>JAFFZH010010442.1:2843-13733 GCA_018420115.1 Euura saliciscinereae | reverse complement strand
TTCAAGTTCGATTCAACTTCAACTCAACTTCAATTCAACTCAACTTCGATTCAACTTCAATTCAACTCAACTTCGATTCAACTTCAATTCAACTCAATTTCGATCCAATTTCGATTCAACTCAATTTCGATTCAACTTCAATTCAACTCAATTTCGATCCAATTTCAATTCAACTCAATTTCGATTCAACTTCAAATCAATTCCGATTCAACTTCAAATCAATTCCGATTCAACTTGAATTTCCAATTCGATTCAACTTGAATTTCCAATTCGATTCAACTTCAATTTAATTTCGATTCAACTTCAATTTCATTTCAACTTCAATTCAAATTCGATTCAAGCTGGGTGATTCAATTTAATTCTTTCAATTCAGGTGAATTTCAAATTAATACATGGACTATTGACACGTCAATTCAACTAGTTATTTTCCTTTCGGTATTATACGCTTCAACAGCAGAAATCTATGAGTTGATACAACCTGGGAACTCGAGATGAAGAATAATTTCAATTCAACATCTCATAAAGTCTAGAAAAGTTTGTGGATCAAGCTGAAAAATATGTTGAAGTAACGGGTTTTACAACAGAACTTTCTCACTCACATCTTAGTTAACGGCGTCGTGTCCGGTGTCGGAGGTCTGGGAGAGGCAGGACCCAGCTTCAAGGTGATTTTAGGAACGCTTTCGGCCTTTTCCTCCTTCTAAATTCCGAGAATGTTAAATTATCAAAATCAATCATCAAGTTGGAATGGGTAGTTTATAAAATGATCGCTCACATCTTTGTCCTTGCGCTTCTCCTTCTTCTCTTTTTTTTCCTTGATCTTTTCAGCTTTCTCTTTTTTCTCACCCTTTTCTTTTTTCTCTTTATTCTTTTCTCCCTTCTCTTTGTGTTTCTCCTTCTTCTCCTTCTTCTTCTTGAGCTTCTCTTTCTTCTCTTTTTTATGCTCCTTAGATTTCTTCAACATGAATCATAGGCGATGAGAAATACGTGAAATTACATTTAAAAAAATACGGCGAATTAAAAAAAAAACTTACCTTGTCTATTTTATCAACCTTTGGGCTCTTCGGACTCAGCAGAGAAGAATTACTCGTAGAATTATTACTAATCGCTGGTAAAATTAGATTCGCGGGTGGCAGCGCAGGGGCTATGGCATTCTGAGCTAACAGTTCCCTGTCGTGCTTAGACATTTTTCCTATCTTCTCAGGTTTCTCTTTCTCCACTTTTTCCGGTTTTTCGGGTTTCTGCTGTGGCAGCGGGGGATTCCGTATCGTCTGCGGAGGTACAGGCTTCTCCTTCTCAAACGCCTTAGACTTTGGCGCCGGAAAATCATCCACTTTAGAATTCGGACCAACGAATCTTGGGGGCAGAGGTAGATTCGGCATCGCAGGGTGCGGCGCTCCTCTGCCCAGCGAGAGTGGGAACCTCGGGAAGAGAGGGTGACCCATCGGAGGAGGAATGAGACCCGGGGCTGGAGGGAACGCGGGGAAAAAGGGAAACGGTAACGTCGGAGGAAGACCCGATTCCCGAGGCTGGGGTTCCGGCGCCTGCGGAGTCTTCGGCCTTTCCGGAATATCGGGTTCCGCCGGATCGTTAGATACCTTGATCTGTAATGAAAAAAGGCATTGATATCGAGGCAAGGATCGAACGGAATGCAAATCGTTACCTTCTTCGGGCTGATGCACTGCTTAGGACTCTTGGACTTGGTTTCTTTCTTCTTTCCTTTTTCCTTCCGTTTTTTCTTTTGGTCGCTGAGTACCGGCACGTTGAGTTCTGGAGTTTTTGGAGTGCTGGGGGTCCCGGGTGGCGACATATCGTCAAACATGTAAACATCGGAAGACGGGCTCTGCAGTCCGGTCAAATCGCCGGAATCTGGTTGAACATGAACATCCGGTGTATGGGGCGTTTTCTTCTCCTCAGGTTTCACCTCCGTCTCGTTACGTCGATTCAATTTTTCGGTGTTCTCGTCGATCACCAACCCCGGAGAACTTTCCCGAGAATCGAGATTCTTGTACTTATTTTCGCTCAATTCTTTCTCCTTGTCGTCCCGGGGTTTTGAGATTTTCTTGAATATATTGAGCTTCTGTTTGTCCGGCTCTGACGGCAGCTTGTCTACGTTTTCCTCTTTCTTCTCAAGCCCCAAGACAGTGTTAGTCGGTTCAGGCTTTTCCACCTTCGTCTTGGGCTGAGAAACTTTCGGGGGTTTTGGACCGTTGACAGGCTTCGGAGGCGAAAGTTTTGGCGTCAAAGGCCTCGCCGATGGGCCAGCGGGGCCTGCCTGAGCCTTCCCACCTCCGGGCTTGAGAGCTTTCAATTTGGCGAGTTCTTTCATGCCGGCCAACTTCTTGACTTTGCTGTCGTCGATTTTATCCGGTTTAAAGAGTTCCTTAGCTCTGTCCTTCTTCTTGTTCTCTTTGTCTAGCTTTCTGTCTTCGGTCTCCTTTTTGCTCACTAATTTCTTTGGTTTCTTTTCGCACTTCAATTCAGGTGGGACCATCGGATATGAACTCGGAGGTGGAGAGTCGGACCGAGCTTG
Organism: Euura saliciscinereae; assembly: GCA_018420115.1. Classification (NCBI taxonomy): domain Eukaryota; kingdom Metazoa; phylum Arthropoda; class Insecta; order Hymenoptera; family Tenthredinidae; genus Euura; species Euura saliciscinereae. The sequence goes on along the minus strand of JAFFZH010010442.1, from coordinate 11,203 downwards.
CTGCGGAGTTCGAGCTTCCGGAAGTTTTCCTTCTCTAGCTGGAGACAAAAACCCAGAAGTCGTCATCATCACGCTGTGGATTTCCCGCAGTGGTCTACCTTCTTCGACCACTCGCGCTCTCTTTGTCACCGGACTCTCCGAGGAGACCGGGTCTCCGGGGCGTTTGAACACCACTTGCGGAGAGACGCTTCGAGGCGACACGTTCGTCGATCCACTCGGAGGAGAGCCGGTCAATGATATCACCTCAGGAGTTCCAGTTCCATTAGACGCAGGTTCCAGCTTCGTCAGAGGATACTCTTCTGCGAGATAAAATATTGTCCATATAATTCAATCGACTAGAGGCTACGACCAAAGGAATAAAATATAGTTTGGAATAAATAACGTTTTCTATTAATATCTTTATTATCTGAAAATCTACATCAGAGTGAGAACGTAAGCTTGTGTGAATAAAATTGAACGTTCGATATGAACGAGCGATTAACAAAAATGGAAGCACTTGAAGAAGCGTTATCTGGTATTATTTTGCGTATTTTTTCGCAGGCATATATGGAATAGTGAGAACTGTATTTCATTTGGCAAATAAAATACTAAGGTGAGTTTCGTTCAATTTCGGACCTTCCGTGTCTGGATACATGGCCGGTAAGTGTTCGTGAACATGGACGGGCCTAGTGACGACCTCTCGACTTCCAGGCTTCAAAAAGTTCATGTGACTTTCACGATGCACAGGAAACTTTGGGACGTCGACGGCGCACGGTACCGAGTCAACGTTTTTAACATATTCAGCCAATTCTTGAATGTCTATGTTCATATGCAGAAAGGCCAACCCAAGATCGTCAAGGTTCGCCTCAGTTTTTCCTACTAGAATAAGAAATTCATTGTTTAAGAGCATGCTCCAGTCATTCTTCACTCTTCTTTACCGACCGTACCCGGTTTTCACTTGTTTTTACTGATAGCAAAGCACCTACGCGTCACGTGACCTCGATGTGATTTACACTTGGAATTTTCAAACCCTATTTTCTCAGCCAAAACACATTCGATTGATGTGAAATTGATATCAGTGACGTAGAAGAACTGAATGAAGGGCCTGCCAATCGTGGATTTTCGAAAATCGAGACGTAATAACAGTTTTTTAACAATATTGTTCTGTAATCCAAGGAAGTGCTGCCTCTCTCCACGAGGGGCAGCACCTCCTTGGGTCACAGAACAATATTGTTACACAAAATTCTGATTATGTCTTTCGATATTCGAAAATCCACGATTGGCAGGCCCTTCATTCAGTTTTTCTACGTCATTGATATCAATTTCACATCAATCGAATGTGTTTCGGCTGAGAAAATAGCGTTTGAAAGTTCCAAGTGTAAATCATATCGAGGTTACGTGACTTTCAGAGCATGCTACAGTCATTCTTTACTTTTCTTTACCGACCGTACCCGGTTTTCACTTGTTTTCACTGATAGCAAAGCCTACGGGTCACGAGCGCGGAAAAGGAACCAACAGCGCAATTCTAGATGGAATTCCGAAGATGTATATCGGAAAACTTGTTTGTTTCATGCAACAACGAAGACGTATTCTTGAAAACTGCACAAAATGGTAATTGTCGATGTCAAGCGGTGATTGTGAGTTTCGCCCGTTCATCATGGCCGCGACCACCGCTTGACATCGACAATTACCATTTTGTGTAGTTTTCAAGAATACGTCTTCATTGTTGCATGAAACAAAGAAGTCTTCCGATATAAATCTTCGGAATTCCATCTAGAATTGCGCTGTTGGTTCCTTTTCCGCGCTCGTGACGCGTAGGCTTTGCTATCAGTGAAAACAAGTGAAAACCGGGTACGGTCGGTAAAGAAGAGTAAAGAATGACTGGAGCATGCTCTTAACGGCTGCTGCGGTATCAAATATCGGCTGATCTCCTGATCATTTACGATATCCTCATTCTCTACCCTGAAAGGACGTCGGACTAAATTGTGGCAAATGACAAAGGTACTCGACTCACAGACTTCTGCATACTGATGCGTAAGCTTTGCGGTCCTCGTGAGGTACTCCTGCATCAGATCTACCATAAACTCTAGCGGCGTAGAGTTTATCGAGTGCCATCCTATCGTCTGACAAATTTGGGCCACTACCACCCTCAGCACACTTCTGCTGTATTCTGCCGCCATTTTTATCCAATTTCAGAACATCAATCATAAATACAACACGTCTGAAACATAATAATTCATTCCATATTATTCATACGAAGTATTCAGCTAAACCAGCAAACAACGAATCGTATTTACTAAATCGAAAATAGACTTTATTCATGATTTCTCATAGTAGATGGAATGAACGAGTTTTCATAGAAGAAGAAATGACTCAGGCTTCTCTGTGCGAAGACGTAGTTCACCGATGAGAGGATAGCCACTGAGTTATATAACCGGACGACAAATTTTTGATGTGGGAAACATGAAATTTTGCAAAAACAAAAAAAAAAACTCAAGGACTGTACTTTCACGATCAATTGATTGAGAAAAATAATCGGTAGGCTATTTTCAAATAGTTAAATTTCCTGCAAGTTATAAAAAAAACCTCTCAGCTCTTCATGTCTGAACTGAAATGAAATAGTGTTTAATTTTTCTGAGAACTTGATTGAGTGAAAGTAATGAGGCGTCAATGGAGCGAAGAAATATCATTTGTTACCTTGCTCCGTGTTCAAAACGGTAGGTTTTCTAAATTTGTGTTAAAAATATCATAGAATGTTATCCAAAGTGTAGAGAGAAGCTTGAAAATCGGTCGGTAAGAAGATAAACAGGTTTGAACACAAGCTCTACGTAGAAAATTTTTCGAAAATCAGTTCATTCGATGAATTAATTCGGTAATCTCTGCAAAAATAATATCAATGAACACGTTCAACGTCATTGTTTCCATCTATACATGAATAAAATTCTGATACTGCTGGTGATTCGTTGAGAATTGAGAGGAATGATACAAAACTGTTTAGGTTAGGTTAGGTTAGGTTAGGTTAGGTCGCGTATTCGAATCCGTAACGAGGCGAGAATTGAATATGGTTAAGCTGAATGACCGAGGAGAGGTTTGCGGTTGGGAGAAATGTGTTCAATGTGATGAGACATAATCGTAAGTTTCGCACGACTTAGAACGACACACGTATGCTTATACTTACAGTAAGACTCTTACGTGATAGAAGCGATTCGATGGTTATTATTATTAGACTCGTGTCTTTACAACCAAGTCCGTTGATACGTGTCAAGGGTAAGTGCTCCGCATTGTTTTGTGTTATTATTCACAAACTGAACACACGAACTTGTCAATGCTATCGCAAAAACAACACGGCACCCTTCACCACACGGAGGACTATCTTCTATGCCGCCATTTCCATTCTCGATTCTCCACCAACTCTTTCTCGTCGCGTTGATGCGTAGACCGCGGCATAGACTATGAAACAGCGAAGTTTCTCCCCTCCCGTTTCATATACCTTCGCAGTTCGTAATTTACTCGTTTGCGCGTTGTTATCGCTTAAGGTGAAATGAAAGTCACGTGACCTCGATATGATTTACACTTGGAATTTTCAAACGCTATTTTCTCAGCCAAAACACATTCGATTGATGTGAAATTGATATCAGTGACGTAGAAAAACTCAATGAAGGGCCTGCCAATCGTGGATTTTCGAATATCGAGACGAATAACAGTTTTTTTTTTTTAACAATATTGTTCTGTAATCCAAGGAAGTGTTGCCTCTCTCCACGAGGGGCAGCACCTCCTTGGGTTACAGAACAATATTGTTACACAAAATTCTGATTATGTCTTTCGATATTCGAAAATCCACGATTGGCAGGCCCTTTATTCAGTTTTTCTACGTCACTGATATCAATTTCACATCAATCGAACGTGTTTTGGCTGAGAAAATAGCGTTTGAAAATTCCAAGTGTAAATCATATCGAGGTCACGTGACTTTCATTTCACCTTAATATTTTCAGAACTTCATAGACCTTGCAAAATTCCAAGCGTTCAGTCTCTCTTGCAGAAACCTGTAAAAACTTTTGAAAACTTGCAAAAAATCGGATAATTTTGAAGAGAATATATAGAACAAATTATTATTTAATCAAAGTGAACGGAATTCGACATTTTGGTCACCGCTAATGAAGGGATTCGGTAGAGTCTCGCGTTAGATACATTAACGAAATGATTTTCAAGCTCGTGTCCTGATTTCTAGTTTTTTGAGCTCGAAGCTCTTCGTATCAAGTTCGTTAAACTCGAATCCTTGATAATAACATTTGCAATGATGAAGCCTTTACGGAATCCTGAGGCGTCTGTATCCACGGTTTATGCAATATATCTTGTATCATAATGAATAGTAGGAGAGGAGCCCCGATAGCACTTTGCTTAGGAAGCTATAAGTCAAACTCATCCTGTCTCGACTGTCTCCACGTTTGCACGTAATAACCAGCCAATAACCGGCAACCCTCTCGGCAAGAGGCTGAATATAGACCGTACTCTGTGTATATATTAAACGAGACACACCGGTGCTTATTATCCTACGTAATACGTAACAGTATGGACTTTAGAGTGCTCGACATACACAGCGACAAGGAGCGACATACTACGTGCCTCGAATGCGATCGGGCCAATTGAACTCTTCGCAAATCGAATAAATTGCAATACCTACGTAATTGCAAAAATGTTGGATAATAAGAAAAAAGAAAGCTCGAAATTCTAGTTCGTTCTTTTTCCACGAAGAACGTGCTTTTTTACTAACTCTAGTTATCATACTATACCCGAAGTTTTATCAAACGAGATTTTTTTGCATAATTTTTTGGTGTCTCTCCTGAGTCAGATTCGTGAATGTTTTTTAACTTCTACCTCGAAACTTCCTTTAAGGGGACAAAGTAACGATATGACGAAATTTTTGCGAACAAATATTCAAAAATTGTAGGAATTATTATTATTCGTAAAGTTTGAAATTTTTTTGGCTGAAATTTGATCTGCACGCTGAGTTGTTTGTCCCAAACAAAAAACTTTGACAATTTTTCGAGTCTAGACAATCGACGAGGTTCGAATATTTTTTTTCCCGCCTTTGGGGTTTTGCCATGTTTTGGAATACTCAAAAAAAGCACTCGTATTTCATCGATGCAGAATATTCGCAATATCTATTTGTGAAAGGTTTCATTCTAGAAGTTTCACATTGTTTCGGTGCTACATATTCGCAATATCTTGATTACCCACCTCGTTCGCTAATAATAGCCAGCTCCGCGTCAGGACCTGAGGCCGGATTATTAACGGCCTGGTAATTCCCGTCGGTGCAGAAAACACGCCAATAAACTAAAAAACGAAAAAGAAGCTTGAATTTACCGCAGAGACCAATAATTTTCTCCCAATGCACCCAAAGCTTGCACAAATCTTCAGAATATTAGTCGTAAATATATTAACCTACGATTGAGAATGGCAATAATTTTATATTTTTATTCGCAACCTGTTTAGTGATTTTTAAATTCGCAATTCTCAAATTATTGTCTTTTTAAAACGTGACTCGAAAATCAAACTGAAACCCAACGAAATTGGCGAGCTTACAAATTCGAAATATATGCAAACAATTTTGCTAACAAGTTCAAGAACTGGGGCAAATTTTCTTCAGCATTTTTGCATACGTACCTATATATATATCTGTTTTTGTCAATATCCGAGGTAGTATTTTTCCCAACTTTACTTCTTCACGCAACCGAAGGCGAGTAGAATATATTCGCGTAGATGGGTACTCGTATCCATTGGTATGCGAATAACGGTCTCTAACTTCCGGAAAGAAATATAAAATACGTTGAGTTCCTTGGCTACTTTACTATCCTGCTGAGTTCTTCAGCGCATAACTGCATCGTATTGTAGTATACTATCCGTGAAGGGAATAGAAATTTGATTAAACCGGGAAAAAACCGGACGGAAGTGCGGTGCAGGGTGTGTAAAAATAAATTATTATAAAGGAGGGAGGCTCATCCCCCTCACGGATATATGGGAGCTTACATAAGACTTCCGGGGTTCAATTAGGGTGACGCTTTACCTCATTTTCTATTTTTTCTTTTTCAACGACGGGGACACCAAAAGCCTCTTTTTAACGTCTCTTTAAAAGTTCAACGGTACAACGAACAAACGATCAACTTTTTATACAGTTGAACAAAGGGAAAAATCCGTCCTTTGCAAGCTGCAAGCAATTTACTCTTAACAAAGAAGAGCTTAAATATGGAGCACGAATTTTATTCAAGCTCTTTTTCGTACAGGCGATATTCCTTGTCTGTGGGAAAAATGTAATGAAAAAGATGGAGAGAGGATATTCTTTTTTGAGGTTGTTTCTAATTTCTGAGAACTGAGACTTCTGTCTAGTTGGGTTCAAAAAAGGGATCATCAAGAATTCTTATTATTGCTGCTGAAAAATTTGTATACATCGTGAGACAGAAGAAAAAAAAATGGAAAAACAGGATGAATGATATTGACTAATGGTAATTCGAAGATAGAGCTTTTCTAATTGAGCTTCGCTCCAGTTTCATCCTAGCATAATTTTGGCTACAATAATTTACACATCATGAGACAAACGAAAAAAATGAATCAATGTTAACTATATTGAACTGAAGCTTTCTTGACTGATGATCGATTCTTAATTGATAATTTCTATCGATTAATTTGATGATAGAGCTTCTCGAATTGTTTAGTCCCTGCGTGAACCTCATTAATACAATTTGAAATTGGTGCAAGAAGTGAATGTGTAATGATCTGCTCGATCTTTGGCACCATGCCCCCATCCTGTCCAATCATTAATTACCGTATTTGTCGGCATCCATTCAGAGTCCCCTTTGTGGCCCCGTCACCCATTTGAATTGATATAAATTATTAATCGATGGAATTTGGATGCGATCTCCTATAAAAGCTCTGCTGAACACAATGGTTTCGGTACATAGCCGCAGTTTGGTCTTCAGTGAACCCTGGATGTCCGCTCATGGATCGCGATACGCGGATCCTCGCAACGCATCCATTTACCCGCTTTGTGCACCGGAACACACTCGGACGCGTATGGGATTGCGGATTAATACTGTTTGCAAATTAGTTTCTCTCGCCATTACCATTACCCCCCACGTGTTCTACGTAACGTGGCTAATCGAGATCCCACACTTCTGAAACCGCGAATATGTGTCACATCCGGAATACAAACAAGGCTTCAGACCTGCGGTTTTTAATTTGTCTTTGAGTGTCTGTTCTTTCGGAAGGATAAAAAATACAGTTGAAGTCACAAACGGTTGTCGATTTTTTCGTCCATTTGTTCACGTATACTGAGCACACACACAAAATTTCAACTAAAAATATCGAAAATTGTAGGAAATATAAATTTTTCTAGTCTCTTTTATTTCTATCGAATCTTGGCAATCGCCGAGGGTTTGAAAAATGTTTTTTCCCGCCTTCGGGTTCTGAAGAAGAAAAAATTGGTCACCAGAAATGAATTTTTCTTTCTCAATTCGAAAGGCAGATGCTTGAAATAAAGGTTATCTGTACCAATTACCCTGACTTGTTGATGGATAATTTGTTTGATTTATTGGAATTGACTTGGGCGAGTTTTAAAAATATAATTCTCGACGTTTTTTGAGGGATTTTTGTTGTTGTTGTTGTTGAACACTTTTTTTTCCTTCTGGAACATGGCCAGACAAGAAAGTTGCGGCCCCTAGGTCACTAAATCTTATTCTCTTGTCTAGTTCTCTGTCTCCTTCGTAGGCCACTGAAATCGTTCTCCTGCAAGTTTACTCAACGGTCCATCTTGTGTTTTCGTATATAAATACTCTAGGAGATTCAACGCAGTTCAAAATCTCCAGCAGCAGGAAACAATTTGTCTATAAACTTGATAACTTTTTTTTTCAATTTTATTTCATCAGACAATTTTTTTTATTTTTTTATAACAATTTATTAGTTTGATTAATTATTCAGTAATTCTTTCGTAGAATCGTAGTATCGCTACAGGTTTTTCTGTGTCCGTTATTTTTCGAAATCCACACGAAGAATATGGACATCGTGTAATTTATCACGATTTTCGGGCAATATTATAGAAAAAAAAAAATAACCAAAAATTTGTAAAAAAAAAAGGAATTGGCGATTAAAATTTATTTTTGATTGAGATATCCGGTTTTTTCAATGATGATATGCACTGAAAATTAGACAAAAATTGGGGCTCGATGATCGATTTCGAGTCTCGTCAAAGAAAAAATTTTGAGACATAAAGTTTCTATTCTGCATAAAGAAAAACTTAATCTCCAAAAATTTGTGGAAAACCTCAAATTTATGGATCTATAGTGTTGCCAAGGGACATAGATTCCTATAGTACATTCCCACACTGTCAT
>JAFFZH010010440.1:0-13289 GCA_018420115.1 Euura saliciscinereae | reverse complement strand
CCAAATCCATACCTAGTATACGACGTCGTTTTATACGTGGGACTTGGGGTAGTTTCGGAATGCGATTTTGACGTAACTTACGACGTCGTGACGACGTCTACATTTTCAATAGGGCACGGTTTCTGGAAGTCGAGGCTTTTTCATTGCTCTATTGGTCGAGCTAAACCCAACGACCCCCCCCCCCCCCCCCTCCCCCCCGCCCTTCACCCACGCTCGGATAACACCGAGCATGTGTACGTATACAATCAGCTTCTCATTACCGGATACACTTGCGGATAAGACCGTATAGCACTTAAATCCTGAAATCCGTGCATCGTCCGTATCAAAGTGGATAGGATCTGGATAGAGCATCAGCCACGCATGCGGGACCATATTCGAATCAATCTCGGATTGAGCCGCATACAATACGGGTACGCCATTTTTCACGGCTCTTTCGGATAGAAAGGGATGAACGCCGATTCGCGTGACCGCGCATTATTCGGATAAGGCCGGAATCAGTTTCTTCAATTTTTTTGTTGGCAAATTCTAATAAAATTCCGAATTGGGCCGCAAACAGTTCGGGTTGGCCATTTTCCACCGCTTTTTCGGATAGAAACGGATGATCTCCGATTCGCGTGACCGGGCATTATTCGGATAAGGCCGGATACAGTTTGCTGAAAAATTTTTGAGCAAATTCGAATAGAATACCGAATTGGGCCGCAAACATTAGGGGTTGGCCATTTTTCACCGCTTTTTCGGATAGAAACGGATCAGAAATTCCTATCGGACATTTTTTGCAGGGTTGCTCACTACGAGGAAGCTGACATCAAAACACGTCCAACCATATGCAACAACATGACCTTCGAATGACTTCTGGCCCAAAAATTCATGATTAAATGACGGAGAGGGGAATTCAGGGAGAATGAATTGTATTGGCACATTCGATGCTTTTTTCACGTAATTTATTTGATCGAATGCTCAAAATGTATTCAGGTTGATGAGCAGCATTTTGAGCATTCGATCAAATAAATTACGTGAAAGAAGCATCAAATTAAGAAATGTCGAATTATATCTTGTGCGAGAATGGCTGAAATACCCTAGATGCAACCCGGCTCTCGTCGGATTGCCTATCGATTATTCCCTGTTTCTACTGTAGAAAATGAACACTTCCTGACTTTACTGTAGATTTTTTTTACCAGCCTCCAGCGAGTAGGTACCCTAGTGAAAATATTTCCAATCACAAATGCGATTAGTAATTGTTGTTTTTTCCTTAATTTATAAGTATGTATGTACAATCTCCTCGGTTACTTTGACCAGTTATATGTAGTCATTTGTGTATTTAAAAAATTAGCCGTTACAGAGCAGAAGTATCATTATTACATTGCACTGGTTTTGCAACAAATCATTCAGCAACAGAGACACAAGTAAAAAAAAATGACATAACTCGAAAAATTATCACTCATAATTCAACAAAAGTGACACAACTCAAAAGGACTGTTCGTTCCTGCCATGTGAGTGTCCTTAGTGAAACTGAATGAATCCAAAGTTTTTCCAAATGATTCAAATAGCCGCGAGAAAACTTTTTACCATAAACGGTTCACTTTATAGAACAACAGGTAACTTCTTTGAACATGCAAAGTTTTCACTTTTAGTTATTTGCTTCTACTGAAAAATGACAATTTTTGAGTTGTGACGTTATTGAAGCTGACGTGCGGTTTGTTTTTGACTTCTGTCGGTAAGTAGGCAACTGTAAATGCTTGATATCTTCTCACAATCAGTGTCTGTACGTCACCAGCCGAATGTCACTGATTTTGAGCCACAGCTAAGAGGGCTGAGTTTAGCAACCACGTTAGTAACACTAAGCACGTCCATCTAGCGTTCAACTTTGAAAACGAGCAGATTATATCTGTTTATCTCATTGTCAGTTTTGTAAACTCACAATAGGTTGAAACCGAAAGGTGGACTACAAGGCTAAGGAAAATGAAGCATGAGATTTTATTACAGGTATTAGGTACAGATCATTCTGACGGAATGGTAATCGTATTTATATTCATTATTCAAGGGAGTTGAGCATGAGGAGCTGCTTCAGCACTTTGGTCTGACTAGTTTCTCTAATTTCTCCAGCAAGAAACATTTCGTCTACTACAGTATACACCTGAAATCATTGTAACATGGTCTGTAGCTATGGGTCTTGCATGGCAATTGTTATATTGAAATATTTGTAAGATTCTTGAATAAGGCTTTGTGATAATTGATACCTTGTAGAAGTTGAACACCAGGTCCAGTTCGCAAACATTGTGGAAATACTCGTTCAACACTTCGACGAAGTTGTGAATCGCCTCCAAGTAGCACAGATTATTATCATTCACATCCACGCAGATGCAGAAGTACAATCCAGCGTACCGTCTGTAGACTATCTTGAAGTTTCGAAACTGAAAGACATAAACAATACCAATATACAAAATCCTGTGTGTATATTATATTATTTTCAACATGATAAACGATTAAAAACCTCAACGAAATTGGTGTGCTTGGCATCTCTGACGGTGACGACGGCGTGAACTTCCTCAATCAGCTTCTGTTTTTCATCGTCGTCAAAATTCATGTACCATTTAGCTAGACGAGTCTTGCCCGCTCTGTTCTGGATTAGGATGAACCGAATCTGAAAAAAAATATGCATTGAATACAAGAGTGGAGTCAGAAACTGGTTCTAACTGCGAGATATGTGTTGACGAGTTGTGAAGAGGAGAGACTCATCGCTTTATCACATATCACACAACATTCCATCTTCTAATTTAATGGTGATTGACTATAGTACGGCTGCACCGGTTGCACGGAGTGAATGTCAACATTTGTTGACGAAAAACTTGCCATTCTCTTTATTCGTTGGCAGATGACAGATGACAGATGACACTTTACACGAGTGTATTCCCTGGTTTTTAGGTTCTTCGGATAAGTCCGCCCCCTGCTACAATCTTTTTTCGATAGACGCGCGCAGGCCAAAAACAACCGAAACTCCTTGCCCGTATGTGTATAACTGAAAAGAAGTCGATACTGGTGGCGCCAGTGTCATGTCTGTGTTGTATATCTGAAGTTCTCTCCGAGTCCGCCTGTGTCCGTAGGACCGCTGAAGCGATGAGCTCCAAGCGCGCGGGAGAATTTAAATGTATCAAAGTATAAAGAACGCGAAATAATAAAGCTGAAAGTCACGTGACCTCGATATGATTTACACTTGGAATTTTCAAACGCTATTTTCTCAGCCAAAACACATTCGATTGATGTGAAATTGATATCAGTGACGCGGAGAAACTCAATGAAGGGCCTGCCAATCGTGGATTTTCGAAAATCGAGACGTAATAACAGTTTTTTAACAATATTGTTCTGTAATCCAAGGAAGTGCTGCCTCTCTCCACGAGGGGCAGCACCTCTTTGGGTTACAGAACAATATTGTTACACAAAATTCTGATTATGTCTTTCGATATTCGAAAATCCACGATTGGTAGGCCCTTCATTGAGTTTCTCTACGTCACTGATATCAATTTCACATCAATCGAATGTGTTTTGACTGAGAAAATAGCGTTCGAAAATTCCAAGTGTAAATCATATCGAGGTCACGTGACTCAAGGTATCTGGACAATTCCGGGAAATCCAATGCACTCATTGGCTGTTGCCTGAATTGGTCACGTCGGTCAAGTCGCATCCATTCGTACAGTCAACAAAATCGTTGGACGTCATGTTTGAGGTCTTGAATTGTACGGGTTGACTGTGACAGCTGGCCTAAACCTAACCTCAAACAACAATCGAACGTTGTTATTATTGATTGATGGTGGTTTAAAAGATTCAAGGAAAGTGTAAAATGAAGCAGCAAGGCCTTGACGCGAAAGTGATCCCCCCGGACTCTGGGGAAGCTGACGAATGTCTTTTCGAATATTTACACGCAGAGATGGTTAATTACGTCTTGAGCAGTGGGACGAACGATAAGGCAAGTTGGGCGTGTTGTAGGCGTATTTGTGGATCATTGCACATGTCTTTTTTCCGAATGACTCAAGACTACGTTCGATGAAACAAATGTCTGAATAATGTCTTCACAATTTTTCGAAGTAGGCAGGGGAAGAGGAACTTTCACGCTTGGAATGGATGGGTTTTGGAGTCGGTTACCGCATCATGGAACGCCTGACCAAAGAATGGGCGAGGTTCAAGGATGAGTTGGACACGATAAAATTCATCTGCACCGACCTATGGACAAGCCTACATCGCAAGCAGATAGACAATCTGCGAACAAATCACCAAGGAGTCTACGTGCTGCACGACAACGCGTTCCGTCTTCTGACAAACATCGGGGCTGTCGACAGTACGCAATATCTTCGCGAAGCTCCGCGCCTTCTCGCGTTCACCTGTGGACTTTTGCGTGGCAGCCTTGCCAACCTCGGAATCGTCAGTACCGTTACTGCCGAAATCTCATCCCTCCCAAGCTGTAAATTTCATGTTCAAGTACAGAGAACCTGAATCATTCCGTAGATGTAAACGTGTTGTAAAATAAATATTGTATTATCGAATGGGATCATATTCTTGAGTCGCATTATCGATTGAGGCAATGTGATTTGGGTTGATATCGATCACATAAACAGTTTGATATCTAATATCTTGATAGCTGCCTAGTTGTTCAATGTGTAATGGAACAAGTACATTTTGAACATCTAGATTATCAGATTTATCACTCATTCAGATCATCGCATTCAGAAAAGAATTATGGCACCCCAACATCTGGTGGTGAAATCTTGCACTACTCATTCATATTCTTGAGTCGCATTACCGATTGAGGCAATTTGATTTGTGTTGATACTGATCAAATAATCAGTTTCATCTTGTTGTTCAATGGGTAATGGAACTAGTAGATTTTGACCATCTAGATTGTCAGATTTATCACTCATTCAGATCATCGGATTCAGAGAAGAATTATGGCACCCCGACATCTGGTGGTGAAATCTTGCACTACTCAAAGAGGTTTAGCTGGGAGTTAAAACTTCCAGAAACGAGTTAGTTTTATCAGTACATTATCACACTGACTCTTTATTGTGAGAAAATATCACAATTTACTATTTACACCCTCAAAAACAATTCTGAAACTTATTTTCTTTGGGGAAATTGTAAACAAAGATGGTGGCTCCAAATGGGCTCTCAGCTTAGCCAAGTCCCTAGTTTCGATCCCAAAAGGATATGAAGTTTGTTTTATCCATTACAAACAGTATGAACAATTGTTTCGTTTCCAGAATATCGTTCTTTATTTCATAGATTCATGCTAACAAATCATACACTCGAATGAATAGATAATTAGTACGGATTTCATCATCAAACATCTGTATCCAATCTGAAAATTTAGTAAATCGTTGAAGAAAATAATTATAAGTGTGGATGATATATTCATCAACGTCACATTCGTTTATCGATCAAGTCCAGTTGATGACGCGAATTTATTGATGTTCGATAACATTAAAAAGAATCATGAAAATAATAATATCATGAAGAGAATTCTAAATTTCTCTATAATGAAAGGCCCATGCCTAAAATGATTACATTATCAAACGCTTTATAAAAGTATATAAAAATGTATGGAGCATTAAACATTCCCATTGCTCTGTGGTTTGGTGATATAACTTAGAACGTCCATCTGGTTCGCAATGCCGACCAGACGTGAATTCTGCTTCTCATCTACTATAACGACGTACGATTCCTTTTCAAGGATTCGAGACAGTCTTCCAATGGTGGAGGAGGAGCAAAGCTTTCTGAAATGTTTGACCAGTACTTTCTCCGCATTATCGGTTGACTTGATTTTACCCGAAATAATATTATTCGTAATTGCGCTCAGAGTCACAACTCCTCTGACATGACCATCCGCCTCGATAACGGGTATCTGGTCGCGACCTTCTTCTTTCAAGATGGTGATAGCCTCTTGACAAGTAGCTCCGATGGGGAGAGTTTTCGGTGGACTCAATTCAAGATTGGAAATGGCAGTGTTCCACCACCATTTGTTCGCCTCGGTCGGAGCCGGTGGGTCCTGAAACGCAGATTTCCACTCGTGTATTATAAACGTACTCCGTTTTGAGACCTTGACTCAACACCTACCATGTAACCCCTGGCTTCCATCCAGTGATCGGATACGAATTTGGTCATGTAGTTTCGAATTCCGTCAGGCAGTACAACGACGACTCGTTTACCCTCTGGGAGATCCTTAGCTACTTTCAAAGCTGCCGACATGGCGGCTCCGCTACTTCCACCGCACAACAGTCCCTCTTGACGAATCAATGCGCGAGCGCAATTCAATGATTCCTTGTCGTTAGTTTTTACCCATACGTCGATTAAACTGCGATCCAAGACAGTGGGAGTGAAGTCGTACCTGAAAATATATTATTTTCATGTTAGCGTTCGCGTTTCAGCGAATATACAATCAGCGTAGAGGATTCTTACCCGATTCCCTCCACTTCGTAGAAGCTGACGTCGCTTTCATTTATTTCTGCTGGCTCTGCGAGAATGCTACCCTCCGGGTCGACAGCCACGATCTTTGTCTCAGGTGAAAGCTCCTTGAATCTACGACTTATCCCGCTGATAGTTCCACCGGTACCCGCTCCTGCGACTATATAATCAACTTTTCCATCGCACTGTTCCCAGATTTCATAAGCTGTTTGGTCATAATGTGCTAGCGGATTTCCTGGATTGACGTACTGTGGTAAAAAAATAAGAATGATAATCAAAATTGTGATTGTGCATTGCGTTTGAATTCACTCGAACTTTTGAATTACCTGGTCCAAAATAATACTGTTTGGTATTTCTCTTTGCAATTTTTGTGAAACTGAGATGTGACTCATCGGACTGTCCCACGCAGCCTCGGTCGGAGTTCGTACAATTTCTGATCCCAGAGCACGCATCGCGTCTATTTTCTCATTTGACATCTTCTCGGGTATGACTATAATGCAACGGTACCCCTTGACGGCTGCTGCTAAAGCCAATCCGATGCCTGTGTTTCCACTGGTTGGTTCAATGATGGTGTACCCCGGCTTCAGAAGTCCTTTATCTTCTGCTTCTTGGATCATTCTATGCGCAATTCTGTCTTTCACGGAGCCACCAGGATTTAGAAATTCGCATTTTACCACTAAAATGAGACGTTTTAGCGTGATACCTTTTTTGTTTGAGAGAAACTCAGATTCTTTGCTGCTGTAATACCCTAAAAACATACTTACACACTTCGCATTTGATATCTAATGACTTTGGAAGGTTTTTCAATCGCACCATGGGGGTTTTTCCGATAGCAGCCAAGACATCTGGGAGTATCGTTTTGTTGTCATCAACACTGCAACGACAGACCAATAGAGGATGTGAGCGCATTAAACACGTTTTGAACGATATTGAAAAAGGCTTGGACTAGTAAATGAAGTGAACTTTGTGAATATTCGCTTATACAAGGCCGGTACACATGTTTATAATCATAATCAAATTATATACCATATGTGAATAAAAAATGAATATAATGTTGATTAACTTTCAAGGTATTGACACATCGGTCCGACCATGAGAATCTTGTGTTTTTCATTCAAGATACAGATACAAAGTGCAACTTGCAAATGATATCTTTATCAACGGATATTTCCTTTCCTCCGCCTATGTTAGAGGTGCTTAATAACATTTTATAGGTGATAATCGACGATGGACAGTGCAAGTGGCATACATTGTGTAATGACATATCACTTATCGACGAATACAGGCCCATGATCGATAATCACAATATAATGCCAGTCACATTGCTACAAGAATTTTTTTATCGATTGCCATAGGCTTACGAAACATCGTGCCGTCGGAATGTTTTATGATAATATCTGAAGCCCAATCACTTGGATTACATGCAATCACAATTAAATGCTTGTGAATCAGGGATTATGAGCCTGATTCACACTAGCCACTTGGCTGTGACAGTCGAAAGACTCTCTGACATGTGCCAATGCTTCGGGGACACCGACCCTAAGGGGAAGGAGAAACATATGAAAACTATTTGGCCAAATGCTCTCCAGACTTGTCAACAAGTAAATCGTGCGGATGCTGCCACGTTGCTGAGCAGTGGTACTCATTTGGAAACTTTATTTCGCAGTTGGTTGTTTCGCACATTCGTTGAATCTTTCATTCATTCGGTTTCTGACCAGATTGTACACGTCCACTCATACATGCATGCATGTAACAATTGAAATATGAACTTACGGAGGTCTTATCGAGTGTGGAGTATTTTTAGCATTCGGCTGCCACGTGCACCGGGACGGGAGGTCAGGTCGTATTAATTCCATTTCAAGAGATTCGATCGATTTTTGGACTTCTCAAAGTTTGACGAATACAAATTTCAGTTGAAATCGATTATCTCGATACGATGCGGTTGCGCACTGCTGATGTTCGAGTACAACTGTTGAGCGGCGAGCGGCAAGTGTGGCGAGCGTGCACAGGGTCAGGCTTGTTTTGGTTATATCCTCCCCCACCTCGAACCATACGAAACCGCTAAACTTCTCTTCTCGCCCCGGCGCCCGCGGCAACTAAAGCCCGGTCTTGAAAGACAGCAACTGAATTTTTTATCCCTGCGATCGCCCATCAGCCGCCCTTGGAATGCAATTCGTTTAGACGCAATTCGCAATTTTCCGAAAATTAGCATAATTAGCACACTAAAGGCCTAAATTTATTTATTCCATACATGAACGGAAAGGCCGATCTCGCTACCTATTTTGGGGGAGCGAAGTGCGGCTTTACCGACCGGGAACTCTTTCTTTCCGCTGGGAGACTATTCGGTAAGAAAGACCAGTTTTTCCTCCCTGAAAGTCTTTCTTCCCTAGTTTTCTCTGCCGTACCAACCAGTACGGCTCGGTCGGTAGGTCACATAACCTAAATGTAAACACTGGTCTGCCCGCGAAATCGGCCTCCGTTCATGTATGGAATAAAATATCGTTATACTATTTCGCGGTTGAAAATACTATTTTGTAACACATGCACGATTTCTGCGTTTTTTTTTCCACCTATTACGCTTAATTTCGCCCGCTGGCGTAAAGTGACCTTTTTTTGACCGGCTCGAAAAACCGGGTAATAATGAATCCATTACAGCCCGCTTATTTTCATTATAGCCAGCTTTCTGAAATTCGTAAAAACGACCGTGTGTGTACATATACAATACATGATGTATTTCCCTGTTGAAAAAATCTATAATATTTTATTCGTATATCATATTCACTTTTTCCTGGTGTAAAAAGTAATCTAATTGTAACATAAGTATGAGGTGCCGTGTCAAAAAAAGGTCACTTTACGCTCACTTATAGGCACAAAAACACAGAAATCTATACATGCGTTACAAAAAATATGCTGTGCACCGAGGGCTCAGTGGGCTTTTTTACCTCGTGTGGTTGCAGTACTCGTCTTCGGCTCGCTCCACACTCGGTCTAAAAAAGCCCACTTTACGCCCTCGGTGCACAATATACTATTAAATGTATCGCATATCAAACTAGGTGACAGTAGATGTAGTTTATAAGAGGGTAATTCCATGTACAGTTACAAAATAAAAATCAAGTTAAAATCTACATAATTTGCGAAAAAGTTATTCGTTTCGGTACTAAAAAGTCTACGTTGTCTGTTGACTGGATTGAACAACTTACGTTGAAGCTTATACCAAGCTATAATAATTTTGATCAACATCAATTTTTGATCAATTTTTATCTCTTTTATTTGATTTTTGAACATGTTTGTTTCTTCCTGCAGCGGATCCTCTTCGAAATGCCCAATTATATTTTTCGTCCTACCCCCCTTGAAAACGCGTCTTTTCATACATGCGAAGCGGGTGGAATCTGAGTTATTGTGACCGCTTGGCGAGCGGGCGCATATTTCCAGTACAGCCAGCTTCGAGCGGGCGGAAAGTATGAAAAGGCGTGGTTTCAAGGGGTGGGGACGAAAAGTATCGTGTGCACCACGGGCGGAAGGCGAGTTTCACTCGTGCGACGGCAGCCTTCGCTACGCTCGGGCGGCTACCTTCGCACTCGTGAAATCGCCTTCTTTCCGCCCTTGATACACAATAGTACATTGTGTATCAAGGGCGCAAAGCACTATTTTCCGAGTGTGAAATTTGCAGTACGAGCCGAAGGCGAGTGTACTGCAATCACACTCGCCAAAATAGCGTTGCGCCCGTGATGCACACGATTTTTTTCTCAACACCTGGTCTGCAGAAATGCCTCTTTTCAGACCGAGTGAGCGGGCGCAAAACGGCACTTTGCGCCCGAGGGCAGGAAAATGGTCTCTTACGCCCGCTTTTAGCGGGCGCAAAGGACTTTTCCGCCCAAGGGCCGAAAAGATCTGTTTTGCGCCCGCTCAAGAGGTATGAAAAGTGGCGTTTTGCGACCGGGCGTGAGAAATATACTATTACGCACCGCGAAGTATGTAGATTTTCTGAAACTATGGAAACACATGGACAGTGTATTCTTCCGTCTTGGGTCAAATAAGCTAACGACTGCAGGCTACACCTTGTTACCAGGATGAAAAATTATATTCTCTGAAAATTGCCTGAGTGCCTGTTTTTTATTTTCATTTCGTTATTCCATCGGCCACCAGTCAGAACTTTAGTACGTGGTCTAAAACGAACCCACACCAAAGATGAGCGTTGTAGCACAAGTCTAAGAGGCGCCTCAATCAACATTTTCATTTTTTATTTTTATAAAATTAAACAATATATGTATATATCACGGTCTGAGGGAATGGATAAACAATGAATTCTACGAATTTTTGTGTATTACCCATGGATAAAAAGATGTTGCCTTTTAAATACAATTTATTATTATAGAATCGTTAATTAAGCGGCCGTCTAGGAAAATAATTTGTGGCACTTTTTGGAAATTATTTGCGACGATTTCTCGCGATTGGGCACAGGTTGGGGTATTTTAGAAGTGTCAGCACAAGATTGGACACAAGTAGGTACGACCTACTAAATCACAGTGTCAAGGTGGGTAAAATGTTATGATTTTTGAACCAAGTAAATTTTTCACCAAAGGCATTAAATGAAATATTTTTGTATGTATTCCGATGTCTTCTCGAGCTGTGCAGTGATTTTTGTCGATCCGATATCTTTTCATAAATACTGAGAAAAAAATTTAAACCGTGAAAACGCAATAATCGATTTAAAAAAGAGGTCAAATAATGGGAGTATGAGATTGAGACTTCGGCGAAATTTTGTTTTCTTGATAATGAATGTTTTGCCTAAATTAATTGTTGTGTTGGGGAAAAAAAAATCACGAGCTTCTCAGGCTAAACCCGATCTCAATAAGCCAAAGGCCCAATAAGTACGTTTTATGCAGACAATTGGTCAGCATGAAGCTCAGACTACACATTTAATCCATTCCAAAAAATATCATTGAAGCGCACAGCCGATTATCGATATGGCGCTTTAAGATGAAAAAAATTATTGAGGCACCTCTCAGACTTGAGCTACAATGCCAATCTTTGGTGTGGGTTCGTTTTAGACCAACTACTAAAGTTCTGACTGGTGGCCAGTGGCGTAAAAAATATAAATAAAAAACAGGACACCCTAATCTGTATATATATTCGCTGATCCGATTATAGACCTCCTTTATATCCCCTGTGGTCGGCGCGCTTATATGTAGAAAAGTAAATATTTATACACATCTTATGGATACATCTCGGCATTCAAACGGAAAAATACGTTCTCCAAACTTTTCTACACGTGATTTCGCACAGCTGATACGTCCAAAAATATTTCGGATTTACTAAAAAATTAAGCAATGGCATGGTTTCTACGAAGTCGTGATAGTAATTTCGTAGAAACCATGCCATTCCTTCATTTTTGAGTAAATCCAAAAAAATTTCGGACGTACCTATCTGTGCGGAATCACGTGTAGAATTCCGCTAAAAGCTGTATTTTGCAATTTACTTCCGTGGACTTGGATATTCGGAGATATCTGAATGTCGGTAACAATCGAGTAGGTACAGCACGCCCTTAGGAGCAGGGCCATGTACTGGTTTCGAACGAAAAAAATGAAACAAGTCATCAACAACGTATTCAGATTTTTTTTCCACTTTTGGATGTGTAATCATCTCCCACAGAAATCAATTATAACCTTTTGCCGTTACGAGAAGGACAAAGTCGTATAATGGCGCTTACGTCCTTAATATGCCGTTAGACACGTGACATGTCACAGACAGGGGACTTTACTTTTAGGCCCTCCACATAAAGCACATTGTGCATTTATCTCACCGGTGGAACTCAACTTCAGCATTACATTCATCTTATTCACTATGTTGCTTTGAATTGTTGTTTGTTCCGTTGTTTTCAATGTTCATCCGGGGATGTCGTTGTACATACGTGCTTACCGGCTTTTCTACACTTTACGATTCGCGTAACAGGAAATTCATCCCCTTGAGTGCAGATGAATGAGTTTTCATTTTTTTTGTTCTTCTAGCTACGAAGCTTTTGAAATTCTGATGCTCAATGATTACCTACACGAGAGTGCCTAGAACGGTTTCATATTTTTTTCAGAGTTTACATCGAACATCCAAGTATCGATAGTCCTACGTCCAATTTTCAAAGTGAGGAAGCGAATCCGCGGACCTATCCGGGGACTTACACCCCTTTTTTTTTCTTATTCTGGTCCAATTATTGTGTACTACACGGTCTAATTCTAATTTCGCCCAGGGTGTCCAAGTAGGTACTGTACTTCTGTACGATTCTGATCTTGCTTTCGAGTTTTTGGAGAGTAATTGGGGCTTTCACTGCACTGGACCATCGCATATTCTTTTCATCATAGACTCTATCAATGATTCCATTACTTGGCTTCATTCATCTTCATTTCGCGTGCAGACAACAGGCTCACTTGTGAATTACAGTTAGAATCGAATATATTTTTCTTCCACAAAGTAAATAGCGGCGTTCAAAACCGGTGCTGAGATCTACGGGCATGGGTGTTACAATCCATAGTCATCAGTCATCGTACGTCAATCGGAAATTTCAACAGCTATATCTACGGTCAACAAATAATTACGTCAAGTGATAACCTATGTTTTGTAATGAAATATCCTATCAACGATATAAAATCTACATATCGCATGGATAGAATATATGAAATGCATTGCAGCATCACCGATCTCAACGTTTATAGTCCGCGAAATCGAATAGTTATTAAACATAAAGATTGAAGACGCACATAAAACTACACTCCCGACAAAAATTAACGGGCCACCCCTTTTTTCTTAAAATATTGCCTTTTTTCAGAGTTCTGTAACTTCGCGAAAAA
>JAFFZH010010439.1:7303-18910 GCA_018420115.1 Euura saliciscinereae | reverse complement strand
TGGAATTTTTATGTATACTTTAAGAGCTTAAAATACTGCCGCCATATTCTAATTCAAGAATGAGCTTGCGAAATATTTATTTTGGAATAAGTAAGGTACAATTGGATGCGCAGAATTATGAGCTTGCAATATTCGGGAGTTATGAGATACAGCATCGTGGTGATATTCCAATAACAGATTTTAAAGCTCGAAATATTCCGGCAATATCTGATTATTGAAATTTTGAGCTTGCGACATGTTGGCTTGTATCCTAATTTTCCAATTACGAGTTCGAAATATCGCGCCAATAATATCGTAATCTGAAAATGATGGATCTGCATTATCCTAGTTCCGGAATTCCGAGCTTGCAATATCTCAGCGATTCCCCGATCGAGGAATACTGAGCTTGCGATATTGCTCATCTCTCCCTGACACTCACAAGATCAAGATAATGTCTGCAATATTGTAAATGTATTGCGAAAGAATGTTGACTCAATTATGATTAATCATTTTAATGATTGTAAATTTTATGCCATATCACGTTCTGTTTCTCAGATTAATTTGTATTCACTTCATTTTGAATCTTGAACAAGCTGCTCGTACACCCAGGTCACACGCGGTTAACGTGTTCAAAACCGAGCAACGTTGGTCGGGTTGGGTTGGTGGTGGGTAGTCTCGTTCCTCTCTCGTCGCCACTTCGATCTGATATCAAGCACAACCGTCACGCGAAGTGCCGCACAACCAGCCACCGAGCTTACGATACGCAAGTGAAAATACGGGGGCGTAAAGTCTGCCGCGGGGTCGTGGGTGGTGTTTGAACGATTTCAAATCTGCCACATGTTTGAACACATCCGTCACGATTCTTCTCCTTCTTTGTGAACATGAATCGAATACAAATCCCTCTATCATATCTGAACTATGATGGAAGTTCTCAGAAATATGCATCCATCAAAGTTCACATCGATGTCCTCTAATCCTAATTTTTGTTCATCCTTTCAGTTCCTCCTCGGAAACCCAACATCATTGATGAGAACCGGAAGACCGTGCCGATCATCGCTGGACCCTACGTCGAGGGTGGATCTATGCGGTTGACCTGTCTCGTCACGGGGGGTAAGCGAAATGTTGGAAAAATAATCAACAAATTTAGTGTCTCTTCTTCATTTCTTCTTCCAAGAAACTGAAGGTCTGCCAAACTAGGCGAAATAACGAGATCAATGGAAGCTTAGAGCAAACCCATCGCGGTTATTCGTTTTCTTTCTCTCTTATCCGAATAAAACCGTGGGGTAAAAATGACCATGGAATTGGCCGGTGATTTTTCTCTGGAATGTGCCAATTATCAGAAAAATGGAGGAAATAAAGTGAAGTAGAGGAAGGGGAGAAGAAGGAGGATGAGAAGAATGACTCTGATTATCCATTCTCTCTCTCTTTCTGTCTCATCCAGAGGGACAGAGAGAGAGAGCGTGCGAAGGGATAGAGAGAAGGGCGTGGCGACGTTCATTAAACCCCGACAGACGGAGCTAGCAACAATAGGTGACTGAATACATTGTTTTACTAACGATGTAAATAGAGAAATTTCCTCGGTAGAGCCTCCCCTCCCTTCACATGGACTATGGGGATGTCGGAATTTTAGTAATTAAAAGTGAAAAGTTTCAACGCTTTATATCTACTCTCAACCACTATTTACACAGATGGATTTTAATTCTGGTCCTTCAGGTATTTGTCATTTGTCGTAGGAAGAATGGAAGAATTTTGTGAACAATTTCGGTATCAGAGAATTTAATGATATGGCTTGAGACAATTTTGCGGTATCATCTTGAGTCGGTGATCTTCCTCGACTGATCAAAAGCCAAATTGAGGTTCTGTGTCAATACCTAATTTTGCGAAACTTTACCGCAAGCTCATACGGTGTAACGTAGAAATTAGGAACTTATGTAAGCCTACCACTTCAGTGACTAATTCAGCATGTCAACACATGCAGTATAAAGTTTTGCCCAACCAGCTCATGGTGGCGACTGCTTCTATCGAGTCGAGCATCAAAATTTAACAGGCTCCCTTTAATTCGGGGCTTTTATATCGACGCATTTAGTAGTCTCGGGGTTTTCGCTTCGTTCGAGTTCAGACTTTACCTCGTACTTTTAATACGACTGCTCCCTATCTTGTTTGATAACTCAGTCTGCAAAGGTCGACCGAAGTTTGAAAGTGAGCGGAAAACTCAAACACCGAGGTAGCCCAGGCCCGAAGACCAACCTTCGGAAAACGCAAAGTCAACAACTCCTTGGTCCCAGTTTCTCGGTTACAGATTGCCGCTTTTACTCCTCAGCCACATGCTGGCTGGCTTCTTATGCGCCAATTTTGTTCGTCTCACGTACCCATCAAAAAGCTCATGACGAATTTTCTCTTTTATGCGAAAGCGCATCCTGCTGAGCTTTTGTTGCGATAAAATTTACCGAAGAGCCTCTGGTCTCGGTATTTATTCAGGCACTGGAATTCGAACACTAATGATGACGAGGGAGAAACGATTCTTAAACCTCGTCCGCGTCATAATGATAGGCAATTTCATTCGTCATTACCTTGTTCGCGAATGTATTCATTCCGCAATGAGCATAGCGTGCAGTCGGTGGATTGGTTTCTCACTTTCCTGGTTAGTGGAGTGTAATCGGTGCTGATTGTCGCGTGTCGTTGATTCCGAAAGTAATCTCGAGGCTCTGATCCAGGCCTCTTTAGCTGGTTCGAAAATTACCGGCTTTCTTAGCTAAGTGGCCTACCTGACCTACTCAAGACCGCGTCCGTCGCTGCACCGTGCGTGGTGCATCGTCCCTCACACCTTCAGTCGAGATCGTTGGATCTAATCTTCGCGACTTTCCTGTTCTTCCAGGTCGACCACAGCCGGTGGTGAGGTGGTGGCGGGGAGGAGAGATGGTCCTGGACGCGAAAGACGAACCTGGGGCAAACCCACAGTTTCGACAGAACACTCTAGTCGTCCCGAAACTCTCCAGGGCGGACTTGCACGCGGAGTTCACATGCCAGGCATCGAACAACAACATCAGTCAGCCTGTATCCGCGTCCGTCAAGATCGAGATGAACCGTGAGTATTGTTTCTGACGACCCAAAACGAATTCATTCTCCGGGGTCAAATATCGGGAGCTCCATTATTTCCGGTCTTGTGAATAGAGGGTTTTATCAGCTATCGATTACGCGGTAGTCGGAACCCCGGATAATAATCGAACCTCTGAGATTCGGGTATCAGAAACGTGAAGGTGATCGATTTTATCTGAATTGGAAAACCGATACGAGTCATTAGCAATGAATAGCATCGACTTGGCTGAACCGATGTGCTCGCAAAGAAGCTTGACCCCGGTAACATTCGACTGATGTATGATCAAGCTGTTAAAATATAATCCGTTTTCCCAAGTCCCCTACCGATACTTTGGCGAAACTTAAACATTGCCCTTTTTCGCCTGATCCCACCGCTGCCACCAAAGTCACGTCCCATGTTTGTGTCAAGAATTTTCTTATTACCGGTGAGCAGCTAGCCGGGTTGTGCTCGCTTCCTCAATCGGTAGCAAAAATGACAGAAATGATAATGACATTTCGGAATTAATCAAGACACCATCACTGTCATAATGATAACGTGATCATCACAAAGGTGTGGATGAAACGAATGGGTCGAGCGAATAAATGTATAAAACGCTCTAATTTCCTTCCGGTCTATTCACAAGCTCAGCGCGAGGTTCGCAAACTTTCCTCAAAGTTCTGGGATTGATATTAAATTCCTAGAAGAAAGATGCACCGAAGAAGCTGCAGGAGGAGCCGGTGCACCGGAGGCGTTTGCAAATTCCGCAACGTCACCGAGGAGCTTGGTAATACTGCGAAAATGATAGAACCTCGGAAACCCGGAGGTTTCCAACAAATATCACATTAAACTTCTGTGTCTCAGAGTTTAAAGTGGAAGATGAAAACAGATTCGCAAACAAAAGTAGAGGAGTCTGTTTCGAGCCCGCCTCGCTCACGTTCATCTCTCGGCTCAGTGGGTGTAGAACCTCTGCCCGCGCAAAATTACGTTACACAAGATGTCAGAGATACGGTCAGAACCCAACGAGAGACAGAGATAGAGAAAGATCGAATGAGGAAGTACGACTGCCACCGGCGTCTAATGGAGCTTTACTAATTAGAGGGCAGTTGGCTCGTAATGGAGTCAGCCGAACGAAATTGGGTAACACGGTGGGCCTGATTTATACCCACAACATAAGGTCGGAGCCTCCGGTTGATTGGACGCCGTTCCATCCCAGTCCTCATTTTTGGAGGTTAGGTCGCTGCGAGGGCGCCACCGTCGAGTTGCCCTCTCTCATGCTCCTCCACGTCTTGGAGCCGACCGGACGTCTGTGCGGGACTTTTGAAGGCAACTAGAAAACCAGGAGCAGAGTGCTCAGAGAAGAGAGCGGAAGACAAGAGCCCACTCAGACTGTGTCGAGTGAGCGTCACGCGACCTCGAGGCTCATAGCTGGAGTCGGTCCTCAACCTGGACCGAAGGCGACCCCGGATGACATCGATCTGCATGTTCAGTACCTGGGCTTCTCACGCACGTAGCTTCACGGTGGAGGGACTGCATGTGGAGGCTTTCCGACGATGATTACAGTCCAACTTTTACACGCCGGTAGCAAGGTCTCCGGCTCATTCCTGCCAGTCTGTTGGAGCGAAGTGGAGTAAAAAGAAACATGGATCGTTTTCACGGAGGACAAGTGGTTCCGGACTTTCAGCTTAACGAGATACTTGAATCTTAAAATAAACTGGGTACATACAGGCGGGGGAGCGAGCTGAGAAAAGGTTCTTGGAAGTGAACGCGGCTATACTTTTCTGTTGGAAGAATTTGAAATTCATAGAGAGAATTACTATTTCCTTACCATGCCCTCACCTTTCCTCGGGGCCAATCTTAGTCCTTCGGGCACGGAGTGAGCAGCTGCACGAATGAATATATTCATAATGGAACTATTCATTAAAGGAGGCGAATCCGACCAAGGCTCTATTCCTCACCTCGAATCAAACGAGCTTCGATTCACGGTCTTTCACGGTTTATCATTAGAATAGAAATCTTACCACGAAATGAATGATCAAATTATGTTTCAGTGAGGCCCATCAGCGTTCAGATGTTGGTCAGTGATCTGGCGCCCCTCAGCGCCGAAAGGAAGTACAGCATAAAGTGTATGACCTTCGGTTCCCGACCACCGGCAAAGATCACTTGGTTCCTGGATGGAAAAAGCCTCGACAATTACACCGAGAAGGTAAGAACAAAATTAGATTCGGTTCGATGCAGCACCCAGTTCCTATTTGAGTAATCCTGGGCTGGTGTGATAGGGGCGAATACATCACACCCTCGGCACGCCAGTCCCCTATTAGACCATCCATAAATTTATTCCTCGATACTAGCTGCATAAATTTTCTTCTTCACGGTGATTAACTCGAGGTTTGAATATCTGATAAGGGGGGTGAAATCGTGAGATTTTTCTTTTCTTTTCTTATAACTGCACGATTATTCGAAGAATGGTAACGTAAATCTTTCGACGTTCATGAGGAGAGGGATCGTCGATTCGGTGTATCGAAATATCCAATAAGATAAGTCCTTAAGTCAGGCTGAACAAACGTTGACTCAACACATCGATTCAGCTTTCTTCATTTCCAACGATACTCGAAGATATTCGCCAAAATTCATGCTGTTTCGGAGATTATTCCAATTCCCTTTTGAACGAGCCCCTTAAATCCATCTTTTTGGCTCGGAACAATTGATATATTCAGTCCTCGTCATTTATGAAGAAACTGAAGATGGTACGATACGGCTATAAATATTGCGCAGTAATTGTGCAGGATTATAATGAGACGAGTTAACGAAGTCGAGACACGCTCATCGCTAGATTTATCGGTTTCAGTCTAAAGTAATTTCTTTCCGATTGTGAGATCCGGTTTCCTGCTACATTTCTATTCCAGAATTCCCCTACAATCTTTCTTTCCAACTATGTTCGCGTATGCAGCACATAATTTCACAGAAATATTACTGCAATGCCTTGTCTTTTGCGAATAACATGTCTCACAATATCCAGAGGAAATTGCGAACATTCCATTACTGATGTCCGTGAGGTTCATTTTGAAAATTCAAATTCTCTCCCATGTACCTCCCACACATCCTTGACCTCGATTTCCTTCCAGTCTTTCTTGTCCTGACGTTACTTTCAATAACCGAAATCCCCAGATGGACAATAACATGACCGAATCGTCGCTGGAGTTCAAAGCGTCTCTTCACGACAATGAAAAAGTGTTGACCTGCCGTGCTCAGAATTCTTTGGTGAACGGCTGGGTGGAAGAAGACACGTGGAAGCTCAACGTCTTGTGTACGTATCGCTAGATCCATGACGATTATGGGTTCGGCGGGTATCAGAGTCTCATGGTTTTCCGTTTCTCTCTTCACAGTCGTTCCGGTCCTTCGTTTGGAATTGGGCTCGAACATGAACCCCGAGGACATCGAGGAGGGCGACGACGTCTACTTCGAGTGCAAGGTCCTGGCTAACCCCGGAGCATACAAGGTCGTCTGGAAGCACAACGTGAGTGAATAAATGATACGGATGGTTCAGACCTCAGACCCTCCACGGAGAATGTCGAGGAGTAATTTTGTCCTATTTTATCCTCTCTTTTTGTTCTCTTCATCTTCTATCCTAACGTCCTCAGGGAAACGTGATACAAAACAACGCGAAAAACGGCGTGATCGTGCAGAGGTACGATCTTGCTCTGAGAAAAGTGAACCGCTCCCAGGCGGGAAATTATACGTGCGTCGCAAGCAACGTCGAGGGGGACGGTACGAGTAACAGCGTCGAGCTGAAGATCATGTGTGAGTAACAAAGTTCTTTTTTCTTATTACTTCCTTTACGGGAGATTAAACAGTTATTCAGCTACGTGAAAAGAGTTTTAAAAACCGGGTAAAAATTATATGAAATATTATCGAGACTGACATGAGTTGATGCTTCGGTGTGCAATCAAGGTACCAAACAGAGAGACGCGTTGCTCAAAGCTGGCAAATTGGTTGCGCATAGTGAAATTGCTATTCATGTATAGGGAAATGGTACAAAGCGCTATATCCAGGTACACACTACGTCTAGGAGCTGGTACCGAGTCATGAGCCAGAGGGCCTTTAGCGCTGTGCAAAAACCGAGATGGAGGTCACGAGCCTGGCGACACGTATTTGCTCAACTAAAGCAACGCTGGAGTACCCTTTAGGCACGGAAGGCTTGATTGTAATTAGCTGTCATGACGACGGCTCCTGATGCAAGTAATACGAACCATCGTATCCATGAGAATGATGCCACATCTAGGACACAAGCCTGGTTAACCCGTATCGAAAAACGTCAGAGTTTGCGTTTACCGTTTCGAAATTGGTCGGAACCGTCTCAATGTGGTTTGAATACGTTCGTAATCATCGTGCTGCCACCAGCAGACGTCAAATCCCGATAGCTGAAAATTGAAATGCGTCAAAAAATTTTGAAAAAAAATTAGGGAGTTCAGTTCGATGTCAGAAAACTTTCTTCCAAAGTTCACTCGATCATCTCAAGAGACGCTGAAGCTGTGAATATTGAGAAGGTTTCGAACTCCGCCATCTTGGGATCGAGACTGTAAATGAATCGACAATCATATCGACACATCGTCTCGCGGGGATCGATTCACTGTAAAAATTTCAGCGGAATTGGTCCAATGGTTCGATGGTGGAGTGTTCTTCTGCGATTGGTCAGATTCAATAATTGGTATTAAAATCGCGAATTATCCACCAAATTGAATTTTCATTTAATTTTGACACGTTTCATACCTGAGGTGGGAAACTGATCGACTTGGTTCGCATCCGGAGTTCGACCTCAATGAACTGAATAATGAAATTATGCTCGACATTTCCGTCACTGTTATCAGATTCGAATCGTTATCGAATAATTGATGATCAATGAAAGAAATTACTTTGCAGACCTGCACAGAAATATCACGTCAAAAAATGTCAGTTTGATTGAATGAAGTATTTGAAGAGAACTGTCACAAAATTTTAGAATTATGGAGAACTGTTGACAATACTCAGAATTGCTCTGTAAGACTTTTTTCACGGTCTGCTCTAACGGAGTCATGGAATTCCGGTTAACATCGTCGAAAGCGAAACAGTATCGGGGGATCAAGCGTTGATGAGGTTTTTTTTTCGAATCGTATCGCGTGTGATGTGTGACAAACGGCATCGCGAAATGGGTAGCAATCAAGTAATACTCGACGGGCAATTATTACCGTCGGTATAACGAAATTCCGTATCATTCCGGAAACCGTAGGGTTTGGTTGGTCCGGGCGTTCGTCGGTCCGTGACGATCCTCTATGCAGGTCCGGGTAAAACTATTTCACCGCAAACCCCTACGAGACCATCAAAATGGGGTATGGGAATGGGACAAATCGTCACCAAGATTAAGCGCTCGCATTACCACGACTCGACGTGTTATTCGCCACTCGTGACACATATACCAGCATTCAAACAATCGGATTAACGTAAAGATCAGCTCATTTATCTTCCGGTTGTCCGCAAAGAGGTGAAAAATAACTGGAAAAAAAATGGCTTCTGTCATTCTATGGGCGGAATCGTGACCGTAAAATCATGAATTTTGGAATATTTTCTGCAATACTGCAATATTCACTCGATATTGAAGAAATCTGGAATTTTAATCTTGTCAGAAAATCTTTCACGACTGAGAAGAGAAAAAAAACGTTACACAAACTGTGGAGAAAATGAGAAAACCGTGAAAAATGTTGTGCAATATTTTGTCTCACCACTGTCCGCTGTGTGTTAAAAGTAGGTGCAGTGCATCACTCTGAAATGGAAAGAGAAAAGCATTTCCATCCAGCGTATGCTAGAACGGTGGATTTTGATGAATAGTTGAAAAAGTTTTATACGCGTTTTCAAATAAATTAAAATACTATTTGATATAAACGTGTGTCGTCGGGCGTAATAAAATTTTCAAACTTTCGTCCGTTTTTGAAGTGGGAATTTTAACGCCGAACCTCGTAGTCGGACAGATTTACTGCAATCGTCGACAAATTCGTGTTTCCCTTGCGGAAATTCGTGTATTCATATTATACGAGAACTGACACGTTTAAAAGCTCCCCGGTATGCCGGTGAAAATAATTAAACTGACCGGTGATTCGCGCCTCGCGTGCAAAGGTATTGGGGAAATGTTGTATAGAGGAAGGTTAGAACGTGCCAAAGCACCAGCCTTTCCATTGCCTTGGCTTGTTACCCGTACGGATACCGCAGACCGTTGTTTCTCTGAATTTTAAATTAGCAATCGACCCGCTTTCGGTCCCCACCTTCAAAACCCGACAACGACCCCAAGCAGGGAATCAGACCGAGAGAAAACGGAACATTGATATGACCTCGTGATTAGTTTTACGTGTGAAACTAACGATACCGACCATCAAGCAAACCTCTCTTGAGAGAAATTCTTTATTGCCGAAATAATGAGGGGTGTAAGAGTTCGGATAGCGCATTAAAGCCGCCGAAACAAAGCGGGTGCTTGGCATGATGATTAACAGCCGCGTAGAATAATTTCAGACTGTCGGGGGTTATGAACCTTCGTCTTATTGCGATGGTTTGACATTCCCATGATCGTAAAACCGGCATTTAAGGGGCATTTGCTCCGCGTTGGAGTCAACGATCGATCAAACGGTCGTGAGAATCAATGATTATCCGAAAATATTGCAATATTGATTGAGTAGAAAGCAGAATTGATCAAGCATCACAATATTGGTGAAACAAAACCATGAAGTCAATGAATGGCAATCTTCGAGAGCGACATAGTGAACCAGACTCTGCACCATGTGCAACCATTTTCGATGAAGTAATGCCATTTGGATAGCGGTGACCAAATGAGTCGGACAATCCATTGACTACCGTCAGTCTTGCTTAGAATTTCGTGAAATCATAGGAAATCAACCGTTCAGTATCAGCTCCTTTCGATATTGAAGTGTGAATGCCGAACTCCAACCTCTTTATTAAATTACATCAGCAATTCCACTGAAATCAAACTATTCCTACCATCGTGTCGTATTGGAAGTTTTATCCACTCGTCATCCATCATCGTCACGAAAGGCAATGAAAATATCGAACCTTCTCGAGCCGAATGCTCGACTGCGAAGAGGGCACTTCCTCTCCGTCGGACACTATCTGCGTTTTATGTTTCTACCACTAATAATCCATCAGGACGACACTACAAGTGATTACTGAATGTCGTAGCATGATTTAGATCGTAGAATTTCCTCGTCGGATCAAAAGGATGTTCGGTGTCGAATGCTGAAACTGCGTTAATGTCACAACTGCTTCATAAGTTACGGCGCAGCAGCTGCAAAAACAAATTAGCTGGTACCGCTGACATTCGCTGCTCATTGTCTGCAGCTAATTTAATTTTTTTTTTTTTATGGCCATATGTTCCTCAGTTCATGTCCATAGTTATCCCACTCAGCAATTGACGTTGCAGTTATATTAAATGTCTACTAATTTGTCAGGAAGGAAGTTGAGGATTTGATTAAACCAAATACATGCTCCCAAATTTTCTTGGATTGGAAAAAAAATTCGACAATGTGGATGTTCGCTTCCTAATTGACTTTCCGATTTCCTAATTGATTGAATAATTATCGACTAAATCTTACTTCCAATATCCTCAAGCGGATTATAAAGGGCAGAAAAACGATCAATCAGCGATAACTTTTGTGCACACCGAATTTAAACACACTTCTGAAACAAAATTAGCAAGTCATCCGGTTTTTGTTATCGAAAAGGGGCGTGGATTCGGAGTGCTTCAACTGAGCTAAAAAGAGGCACATACCTATAGAGCATTGTGCGAAAGTGTATTATGAAGCTGGAAGTAATGGCCTCTCGCGTCATTTAACGTATTGAAAATTGACATTGCATATTTTCATCATTTCAGACAAACCAATATGTCTACCTGACCAGCAGCGAGTCTACGGTGTAGCTCGGCACGAAGAGGCTCGAGTGATATGTCGAGTCGAGGCTTATCCAGCTCCTGACAGTTTTCGTTGGGCATTTAACAACACTGAGGAGATGGTGGACGTTCCTCAAGCCCGGTACAAGAACTCGACCCGTCGGACCCAGAGCACGCTAACCTACAGACCAGTCACCGAAATGGACTACGGGATGGTCCTCTGCTGGGCAAGCAACACGGCCGGTCAACAGAGGAACGCGTGCGTGTTCCACATCATTCCGGCAGGTAATGAGATACTCTTTCACTTGATAATCAGAAAAAAGCATAACGAAACTCCCAGATCCAAAAGGAGAGACCACGAACTTTCCCCTCATCCAAAAAGAAGACTACCAAACTCCCTTTTCAAACAGAAGATAATCAAACTGACATTCGCTCCATAAAGAAGATTCCCCCTCCAGTAGGGAGACAACCTCTCGCTCCAAAGAGGAAACAACCAGACTACCCCATTCTTCCAAAGAGAAGATCACCAAACTCCTGACAAGCAAACTTCCTCTTTCTCCAAAGGGAAGACAACCAGACTGGTGCTTCCTCCCAAAAAGAAGATTAGAAAACTTCCCCTCGAGAAAGAAGA
>JAFFZH010010437.1:0-18514 GCA_018420115.1 Euura saliciscinereae | reverse complement strand
AAATAAAAATGGCGCTCACGACCTTCTGCTTTTAGCTACGAATTTTTTTGCTCAAATTTTTCGGAACATTCTAGATTTCGTGAGACGTGAGACTTTGAGACGTGAGACTTTGAGACGTGAGACTTTCAGACTCCGGGACTATAGAACGATACGAACGATATGTACTTTATGTAATATAGAGCGGCGACGGACAGTGCCGCAGAGGGTGGTCCGGGGGGGGGGGGGGGGGGGGGGGGCGGGGGGGGGGGGGGGGGGGGGGAGGGGGTCGTCGTCGACCTTTGAAATCTTGACACGGTGGCGGCGATATCTTTATACATACTATAATATAGAACGATATATAAATGAAACTATCGAGTATTTTGGTGACGCGCCTCATTTGGGTCCCTAGGCACGATATTTTCACTAGATATGCTGGGTTGCCGGACCCGTGCGCTTCGGTAACTATCCCTCCAGCCAAAATTATGCAATTGTAAACTCGACTTAGCCAAAATATGTCGGCAAAATTTGACATTTGAGACATTTGAGGATCACGCCAAGTAACCCCTGTCATCAAAATGACCGATTTATTCAATTTCACTTTGTTACAGTCACCGAAATAACCAGGTGTCATCAAAGTGCGATCTGGATGTGTCCGATCTGATTTTTCTTAGAATATTATTTATCTTGTGTCCGAAAGAAAATGTGTCCGATCTGAATGTGTCCGAAAAAAAATGTGTCCGATAATGCAGGTTTATTATTTTGTGTCCGATAATGATTGCGTCCGATCCAGATGTGTCCGAACGGGCGCGCTCCCTTATGATATCAAGAGACTCGGTAGAGTCTCGCGCCAAGTACATAAAAAAAAAAAATTCAACGCCGCGCGTAGACTCATCGTACTTATATCAAAGTGCGATTCATGGTGTATCGGTTGCATACGCTCAGGCGCAACGCTGCAACAACTGGTCTTGATAATTGAAACGATATCCGAATGGATTATTCTCCAAATATATTTTATTAGATTATTAAAAAACGTTGTCGTCATACAAACGACCAGAGACACTCGAAATTGTCTGTGACATTGTTTCTTCCATGTTTCATGAAAGCAGTGTGGATGAAAATAAAACTAATAAGGATTGAAATCATTCAATCAGATACTATTTGCTGATTAAACAGTCATTCAATGACAAGACAGATTTCAAACACATATAAAAAAAAATTGAGACTAAAAAAATATTATAACTATGTATGTCGGTACCTCGACGTTCTTTACCTCAAGAAAAAGAAATTAAAAAAAAGGGGGAAAAATGAATCAATGAATAATTAGGATCACTATTTTTTTTTTATCGAAATCTAATAATTCTACGACGTAAGACACGTTTCTTCATCTATAAAATATTCATCAGATAACGTAGATGTACTAGTTTAGAATAAAAGAAAAAAGAACACTTATATATTTTTTGAATTTTTCTTAATATCGTGACTATTACTTTCATTATTATTACTATTATTATCATACTAAGTTTTTTTTTTGTATCAGTCAATTAATTATCAATTTCGGTATCATTGTTATTATTATTATTATTATTCAAGTTTCATTATTATTTGCACAAAATTTATTTTACATTTTACATTTTTCTCAACTTTTTTCTTTCGTCTTCTCTTCCAGTATATACACACTGGGCGCATAAATTATTATATAGCAAAAGTATACAAAAAAAAAATAAAAAGACGTAAAACAATTAATCGATCATTCATTACAAATTTGCTTTGTTTTCAGGCTAATTAGAAAAAAAAAAGAAATGTATTAATAATAACAATATGTATTTCATGTATTTTGATAGTTAATTATTATTATTATTATTATTACTGTCTATTAGCTATGTGTACGAATTGTTTCCTATAAAAAAAAAAAAGAAATGAAAAGTAACAATAATAATAATAATAACAACAATAATAACTACAACAACGCTGTTACGATATAGCTGACTAATATAAAAACTAAAATATTATTGTTATTATTATTATTATTATTATTATCAGTTGTTGTTTAGTTAATAATATAATATAATACCAGATATATGTATAAAAAAACAAAAACAAGTGGAGAAAAAAAAATATATAATAATTATCAAGAGTCTATCTATCCACCGGAATGATAATAAAAAAAAGAACGAATGAATTTGAGAAAAAAAAAATTGAATAAAAATTTGGAATTCTAGATACAAAATTAAATATTCGAAATTTACCGAATCATTAGTCACATCGAGCGAGATAGAAAAAAAACAAGAAGAAAAATAATAATCAAATAGTATGTATAATTTTTTTCAGTTCGAAATATCTCAATGCACTTTTTCTCTCTGTTCATTTTCCGACAATCTGTTTGTATATGTTCAATATTTCATGAATTAGAAAAAAAAAAGAATGAGAAAAAATCCAAGTCTTAAAATCCCGTTCCATCATGCATCGTGTAAGCCTTAAAGATTCTTTAATTCAATCAGATTCCCCTCGTTTCGTTAAGTTATCTACCATTTTATCTATCAAACTATTTCTATCATCGTAATAGTCTCTCGCTTTGAAAAAATACACAGATATACACACAGGCACACATAACAGTCGACGAGGAGAGTCGAATTAACGAGATAAACTCATAGCGCCACAGTCGAGACTCGACGATCGTTACAATTAGTCGTCTTCTCGACGGTCTGCTGGTTCTCAGTTATCAGTACGATCATTGTTAATCTCAATCGTCTAATTCCGTTTCTCCGTTCCGTTGAACGACCCGGAGGCAAGCTTCATCAGCGTCGGCGACTTCAGCTCCGACCTCAAACTTATCTTCATGTGTTTCGACTGAGTGTACTTCTTCCTCACCGACTGGTGCTTGCTCTGATCGACCGTCACTATAATCGAGGCGACTTGTCTGACTACCGGTAGAATCTCATCCTCTCTGTATTTACTGTAATGCGCTAGGGTCGGAGTCCAAATCGGTTTCTTGGACTCGTCGTCAATCTGCTCGTCCCCAATCGTGCTGAAGGGGAAATCGAAATTTGAGTAGTTCGAATCATTAAGTGAAATTCTGGTAAAAATCGTCGAAACGACTTACTAGAATGATAAGTACAGCGCCGCAGCTGCGACCAGGCTCGGCGGGTGATGGCACATCTCGTAATGGACTAGACTCTGTTCCAAAAAGTATTTAGCCATCGTGTGATGGACGGCAAGGGCCTGTGAAAGGGAAGAACAAGATTAGAAGATCGTTTCTTTAGTGAATGGTAAAAAACATCGTGCAGACTGTGATTTCAGGCACCTTTCCCGCCTTGCTGTATCGCCTGAGGAACTGTAGCGGGAGGGGTCGTCCGAAACTGAAGTTTAGAGTCTTTAGCATGAGCATTTCCATGTGTAGAACCTCGCCTTTGGTGTAAGCGTTGTCCGTTATGTAAACAAAATCGTTCAAGTCCGGTGAATACATCTCTTCGTATTTGCTGGCTATGAACATCGCGGTGATTCCGACTAGCTGGAGCCTCTTCCGGTCTATAGTTCTGTACGCCTGTTTCATGGATAAGAAGAATTATACAAGAAATTAGTTAATCTTCTTGTAGGAGAAAAAAATACCAAACGATGGAAATATTGAACAGAAAAGTTATTTATATTCCCCAGAGAAATATTCAGAGATTTTTTAAGTCCTTAAATTGGTGTTTGATAGTTTGGAATACTGTAAAACGAGTCGAGTGGAAAAATCATTGAAATCTGTAGAAAAATTTCAAGCGAGTCAATAAGGATTTGAATGAGTAAAAAAAAAAAGGAAACATACGATTTAAACAGTTAAAGGACTAGAAAAACGATGTTCAATCGATATGTGAGAAACCAATCAATAAATGAAGGATGGAATAATTATTCAAATTTGTAATAGATCTATAAAACGATTTTAAAAAATGTTTAAAAAGCCTAAACCGGCTCTAAAAGCAGTGAAAAAAAGTGTCTGAAACGTAGAAAAATAGGATTATATCAGAAAAACATAGAAAAACGCTGAAAAGTGAGTAAAAAATATCATAAAACGTTGATCAAAGGTAAAAAAAATTTGATTAATCATCGAAATTCATTTTAAAAAACTTGAAAACCAGTCTAAAATTATCAATCACCTGAAGGAATCTGTCTATGATGGCAATGGTGAGGTAAAGCGATTCCTGAGTGAGATGAAACTGTTGATGAACCTCAACGAGCCAATCGACCAGCACGCTCCTCATTTTAGGAGTTACTTGTTGCCCGGCTAAAAACTCCTGATTTATAGGCGACTTTCTCTCAAGTTCCCTGAGATGTGTGTATATGTCGTTGCTGTAGATAGACACCAGACTAGGATTCTCCGCGTCGTCCTGGTCAATGTCCTCCACCAACAGATCGGAGGAAAAAGAAGCCTTCTCTGGCTCCGCTTCCCTCGCCTGTGGCTGTGGCTGTGCCTGTGGCTGTGCCTGTGGCAACGGGTCAACCTTCACCACCTGAGGCTCCGCCTTGGCGACGGAGACTTTTATCTGCTCCCTCGGCGCAGGTACAGGTCTGCTAGTCTTCTTCTGCGCATCAGGATGCAGACTCGTCTTCCCGAACGCGGTCGTACCTCTCACGGTGTTAACTTTGTTACCGATCTCGCCAAGCGCGGAGCGCTTGAGCGGAGCGACTATGGAGCTCGATTTTCCCTTGATAATCCCATTCTCCTGGTTCCCGAGATTCTGAATAGGAAAGATTATTTACTCGGTCTACAGACGCGTAAGGTCGACCCCAAGGGCGAAGCTTGTTTACCTTGCGTGGTAACGGTTTTAGACCGGAAATAAAAATACGTGACGACTCTATTTGTCTATTTTTAGTGAATAAACGGTTTAATAATAGTTTCGGAGTTATTCTAATGCCTGATACATTTTCTGAATCTAGATCGACGACCGCTGCGATCGGCGTTGTTTTTCGCGTAATCGCATCGTCTCCTCCCTCAGCTGAGAATAATCGTGGTATTTGACTCACCGCAAGCGCCGTCCGACCTCTCAACGCCATAGTTTGTATCTTTTGCGATTTTCCTTCTGGTGTTTATTCGGTTTTTTCGGATTTAAAAGTCGTTTAAAACCCCTCGGTTGTATTTGCGGGAGGACAAAATGCTCGCGAAACAAGTGAAACTCGATTCAATGCCTGTTGGTCTGCCTGTTCCGCCTGTTCGTTGGCTGCTACCTATGACACCAAACGACTTTGGACAGATTTGAATCCACGAATCGAACGACCGTTGGGACTCTCGCGGTCTCTCGCTCCGATCAACGAGACACCGTGTCGTTGCATCTCGCTCTTCCCCTACTCGCAGGACGATTCAGCCCCGAATTCGAATTTCTGATTGGACGAGGCTCCGGAACAGGGGGTGGCCAGGTACTGGGGAGTCAATTTAGAGACTGATGGAACAAATTTTTTATCGTTTGGAGAACAAATTCAGAATTTTTTTTACTTTTATGGGTTTTGAGATTTTTTTGACGGGTTTAGAAGCGTTTTAGGCGGTTTTTGGAGAACGGAAAGAATTTATATAGTCGCGTATTTGACTTCTGTGGTGGAATATCAAGCCAACGGACTCTGGGAGACTCGATTTGTTGTTTTGACGGTACGAAAACTGTCAAAAAAAATATGACGATACTTAGAAACGGGGAATAAAATTATACACGATTTAAAATGGCGATTAATTTGGACATTAAATTGAAACGAGCGACGAAAATTTACCACGAAGGGGTTAGTAGACGATTTATTCTCAAACTCAACCAGACAGAACGAAAGAAGTTTTGATTTTTAGGTTATGAGAGGTTATGTCTTCCGGTTTTTTTTCTTATATTTTTCTATTGCGTTCAAAAGCGACGTTTAATTTGTTTACATTTTGTTAAATCCCTTAGGAAATCGTGTCTGGAATAATTCTGCTTAAATGTAACTCCGACGTTAAACATGACGGGATATTTTTGACGATGGAAGGCTCCGTCAATCTTCAACTCAGCTCAAAAAATGTTGGGATTTTCGAGGCGTTCTACAATTCAGTGAAGGTATCGATGCGTAATTTGAATAGAATTTATCACACTGTACTTTTTATCGTGAAATTTTTGTGCTAAAACTTTATAAAGTTCATTTTCCCCCTCTTAAGGGGGTAGGGAGTCTTTGAAGCTCCAAAAATACGATATTTTTCACCAATGATTCGGGAAGCGATGAATGAAGATAGAGAAAAAATTTATTTTTTTATTTCAGTGCCTCTGATCTGACAAAAAAAAATGAGTGATGAGTGATGAGTTTTTTTTTTGTCACTTTTGAAGCGTTTAAACTTTCCGAAGCGCATTTTTAAATTTCAAATTCATGAAAATACTGTGGAATCAATTTATACAAATTTTTATCTCCGTTAAACACATTGAAAAATTTGTAAGACCGTTCTTCTAGTTTCGAAAATGTCGAAACGTTCCAAGGATCATTGATTTTCTCTCACAAGCAATTTATAGCCTGTTTTCTTTCCGTATAGAAATTCTAAAACCCATTATATATCTTTGAAAAATCGATAGATCGTAGAAATCTCAATTTTTTTATCTTTACAAAACGTTGTAAAGTTTGTTTGTTCTCTCGTTCACGTTGAAATCCTGGTTCCTTAATTTTCTCACTTTGAAGAGGCTATATTCAGTTTTTGGAATTGCAAATCACGTTTATTGCAATTATTTGACAATTTCTTTGAAATCGAAACACAGAGATCACCTGACAATTATTTAAAATCGCACAAAATGGCTCCAAAACAACGTGAAATCAATTGAATCAATGAAATCGCTTCAAAATCCATGGAAATCACTTGCAATCGCTGCTCATCTTATCCATAACTAAATAGCCCAACGCTTCTTCTCATTAAATCGAGCAATAAACTAAACTAATTGATCTCCTCCTAATCGCAGCCAATTCAGTTGGTTCAATACACTCTGGACGTCGCCCCGTCGGGTAAGATTCCCAGCGGAAAGACGGAGATCCCTTTTGAGCTACCGTTGAAGCCCCGAGGGGCGAAGCCTCTGTTTGAAACTTACCACGGAGTATTTGTCAGCATCCAATACCTGGTCCGATGCGATATAAAGCGGAGTTTTCTTGCCAAGGACGTGAACAAGTCGATAGAATTTATTCTCGAAGATAAACCGCAGCAGATTAATAGCCAGATAGCGCAAAAACAACACTCGAAAATCGTCTTCTATAAAATAACACCGGAGTCCGTGCAGAACGTCAAGGAGAGAAGCAACGTGCCAAAATTCCTCATCACAGGGAGGCTCGATTCTGTGTTTTGTAAATTATCGCAGCCTCTGACTGGAGAGGTAATTCATACTCTCGTATCTGAGAAACTTGATAAATTATGCTAATAATAAATTAAACTATTCTTAATTTGCACCAGGTGATCATCGAGCATTGCGAAGTGCCTATCAAGTCGATTGAGCTGCAACTAGTGAGGGTGGAGACTTGCGGATGTGCCGAGGGATACTCTAGAGATGGTAATATGTAGTGAAAAACTAGACGTCGAAAAGCGACAAGGAATCGCCATCACTGCTTCTGACCTCTGGAGCGCGAATGATCATTTTCAAAGCAGAAAGCAAAGTTTCAAGAGATCGAAAGCATTCAAAATCCCGATTCTACAGTTTTTGATTGTTTTTTCTTTCTTTTATGCATTGATTGAATTTAGGAGCTTTAATTTGAGAAACTATGACTAATTATGAACTGAAAAACACCAACTGAATACTTTTGAGACTAATCTCAAACCCGGGCAGCAGAAATCAACTTTCGATGATTTCAACTCATTTTTCAGCTGGAAATCATCTTTAGACTTAAGGACGTCTTTCAACGATTGTTTCAGTCTTGAAAACGTATTTTTTTTTCGGTTTTAACGTATATTTTTTAGTTAGATGACTTTTTAAATTCCTTTTAAGCTGAAAAAAAAGGCTTGAAAGTGAAATTTTGAGACTGAAAATTGGCAACGGTTCATCGACGAACAATTTTCTTTATTAAAAAAATGTTGTTTCCTACAAGAGTTGAAATGTTCTATTTCTCAATTCTCTATCCGCAGCTACAGAGATACAAAATATACAAATAGGAGAAGGTAACGTCTGCACAGGGCTGGCTATACCGATCTACATGATATTCCCCCGCCTCTTCACTTGCCCGACATTAAACACGAGTAATTTCAAAGTCGGTGAGTCTTTTTCAGCTATAGTAGAATTTAACAATCACAGTGAATTTTTTAACAGTTTTTATCGTTCTATGTATTGTTCTCTTCGCAGAGTTTGAAGTGAACCTCATAGTCGTATTCGAGGACGATTATCTCGTGACGGAAAACTTTCCCATAACTTTAATCAGGAGTTAAGATTTCTTAACGAATGTTTATCGCAATATATCACAGTATATACTATCCGTGTATAAAATAACGATAATGTACATATTTTAATAATAAGAATCCCCAAAAATTATAATTCAATTGCAAAATAATATATGAAATCATGAATTTTTCTAGTTTTTCTTTAGTTGCTATAAGCCAACTTTTTGTATAAAAAGTCGACAGTATTTTTCCACGTGTTTGTTGTGCGTGAGACCAACAGACGCCAGAAGTACAACGTAGCCAAGGACGAAGGTGAGAAGCTTGTGTCTTCTGAACCACGCGACTAATCCTCTGCTTTCCTTATTCCTGAAATGTAAAAAAAACGAGAATAACGACATCGAAGTATGAAAAATCGTAAGAAATCATTTACGGCGCCAAAAATTACCTCGACGATGAAAAATCTTGGCTGTAAACAAGCAGGTATCTGATCCTTACCAGATCGCTGTTTATTACGAGGTAGTATTTGTTGGGCACTTTACCGCCTATCGACTCAGTCGCGGTATTCCTCGCGTTATCACCTGTAAAAAAGATTTTAAAATACATTTTTATCAACAGGAATTATATCCCGCTTTGAATCCTCACCAGAGTCTCCTCGCTTGACGTCGGGGTGATTGATCAGCTCGCAGAGTGCGACGCAGCTCAATTCACTGCCTAGGATGCTCGCGCCCCATCCATAGCCAACTGGACTGTAGGGCAGACTGACTCCGAGCTCGCTAGACATGTAGATTCCCTTTCCGAAGAGTACTTTCTGAAAAGAATAATTAATTTCAGAATTCCGGCTCAGGATCTGCGATAACTTTCGTTGGGTCACCTTGCACATGTTCTGCTGCAAGCCGTAGTGGATTATGGAATGAAAATTCTCTAAACGACTTCCGTGGTAGGCGTAGAGAGTGGAATGCCCTTGGCATGCTGTTCTCCATCTTTCTTCCGAAGGAGACTGCTTCGTACTGGCCACTTGGAATATCAGGTTGGGAGACGCCACTGGCATTTCAGACGGAACCCTCCTCAGGACGGATTCATACTGCGGGTATTACATTTGATTGAAATTATAATTACAGGTGTTTGCAGAGTGGTATTGAAATTGAACGAATTTTCACTGAATTTGAAGTAGTTCTGGGGTTCAGAACTGGGAAGTTCAGACTATAGAATGTCCATAGACACCCTGACGAAGATATCAGGCCTCGAGGTGTGAGACTAATGAGGTAAAAACGATCTGGACGAGATTAGGAGTAGATAAAATGAGGTAAAGCTGTTGCTTGCTACTTTGAGATTGAACAGAAGAACAGAAATTGACTCGAGAGCTGCTCAAAATCGTCTAGAAAAATTGCTCTAACTAAAATTTCAACAGAATCGACTCAAACCAAAATTCTCTGGCGAAATACAACTGATAGACGTCTGATAATCTCCAGCTATTGAATCTTCCTGGAAAAGAAAT
Organism: Euura saliciscinereae; assembly: GCA_018420115.1. Lineage (NCBI taxonomy): Eukaryota > Metazoa > Arthropoda > Insecta > Hymenoptera > Tenthredinidae > Euura > Euura saliciscinereae. The sequence continues at coordinate 8,717 of JAFFZH010010437.1, read as the reverse complement.
TGAAGAAGAGAGTAACTGCAGTACACAATCTTTGTTGACGCTCTTGATATGCGGATCCCTGAGCCTGAACAAGACCCAGTACAACAAATCCACTGAAGTTTTCCATCTCAGGTAGACATCCGGTTCGTGCAGGAGGCCCAAAACGATTTTGAAAGGAGGAACAGCCTCTATAGCTTCTCTCTGAAAAAGCAGAAACTAAATCGTCAATATGAACACCTGGAGATGATCGGAGTCTCGCAAATTTCTATCCTGTGGGGCTCAGTTTAAACAAACGAAAATACAGTGTCTCATGAAGAGCAGCATTGCCAAAACGGTAACGAAAAGGCAGCACTATGAATAGCGACTGCCTATCGTTTGATGCAACGCGCAGTGTAACTGAGCCACAGTTCAAGTACTCAGATCCCTGACTCCGGTAAGAATATAGATGATAATTCATCTTTCACATGTTCTCATGGAGTGTCGAGTCAAGGTAGTCAGAAATCAAACAGACCAAATGTGTTCTTCAACGTTCCTACGGCTGGGTTTGCCCTCCTTTTCAGATACTATAAAAAACAAATAACGGCTGATTCACTCGATCATGAGGTCCGTCGAAATGTTTACAAATGAGACGCTGGCGGTCCGACTGGAGCAAAGGATCATGCACAACTCATGTTAAAAAGACTCGACCACATCCTTTTATTTTTAAATCGTTCGAACATGTGCTGTGCATGATCCTTTGCTCGAGTCGGACCGCCAGCATCTCATTTGTAAACATTTCGACGGACCTCATGATCGAGTGGATCAGCCGTTATTTGTTTTTTATAGTATCTGAAAAGGAGGGCAAACCCAGCCATAGGAATGTTGAAGAACACATTTGGTCTGTTTGATTTCTGATGACCTTGACTCGACAAGGTGACTCTGTGACAACATGTGAAAGATGAATTATCATCTATATTCTTACCGGGGTCAGGGATCTGAGTACTTGAACTGTGGCTCAGTTACACTGCGCGTTGCATCAAACGATAGGCAGTCGCTAATCATAGTGCTTCCTTTTTCGTTACCGTTTTGGCAATGCTGCTCTTCATGAGACACTGTATTTTTTTATTTGTTTGCGATGCACGCTCTGCAACCGAGCCACGTCACTAGCCAGCTGTCATCACACTCCAATGAATAACAATCAATCAAACATATCAAACGACCTGGGCTAGGATTCTGGCTCCGCGAACAGGGTCGCTGACTGGCTAATGAAGAGAACCAGAATCCTGGTCCGGATAAAACGTTCTGTGCACAATAAAGAGCCTAAAAACAAAAAAATGAGTACAATATGTCGCCACTGACCAAGGCGTCGATGTCTTTGCACTCGTTCTCTATATACATTGGCGGAAACGGTTTAAGGCAAGAGTCGTATCTGTAGCTGTGAGACGCAGCGACAAAAAGCGACCATTTCAGGTCGGCAGCGACGGGATCTTTCTCCAGTATGCTTTTAAGACAGAGTATCTTCCTCTCGGGCGATTCTTCGACCGTCGAAAGCGCGCTGATGGAAGGCGGTACGGTCAGCGGATCGAAAGCCAAACGACTGGTTGAACTTATCGCATCATCGTCGAGCTCGCTTCTCAATTTTACACCGCCTTCGCCTCCTTCTTTACCCTTTCTCTCTATTTTAGGCAACGACGTTTCTAAATTCGGCATTTTTGCATCGAGTAGATTTTTTCGAGTTTCGAAATACTGTGGAAAAACCTGTGAAAAAAATCAAAAGCAATTTTTTATTCTTTCTCTCATTTAGATTTTTTTTCTTCTAGATTCTTTTTGGAAAGATCGTCGATCTATTTGATCGTCCAATTAGTATATTTATTTATTTTCTAGTAGCACGAGATTCCTAACCTCTAATAGACACGTCTGAAGTTCGCCCCTCTCTAGATTCGAAACGTGGACAAAAAAAAACCGTTTTCCCTATCTGTCGAGTGTCCGTATGGTGGTTCGGCGTCTTGAATCTGAAGTATAAATGAAGTAACTTTATAAAACTGCGAATAGCGAATAGAAATAATATTCCGTAACTGTTTTTGATGTCATTTTATCTTTTTATAATAATTAAACGTGACAACAAACTTTTGACAATCTTCGCGGTCTTCGTCCTCTTCTTGATTTGAAAATTTGTCCAAATTTTGAATTCGATAGATTTATCAGACTGATAGAAATGAAAATGTGAAACTAGTAGTAAAATATTGAATATTGCGTTGAGGAAGTAGATTAAAAGAGAATAAAAAATATAACTAAAAGTTAGGAGTCATTTTGAATATAAAAAACAAGGATAAATTTATAATGAACGGTGTGAAGTTGGCGAGTAAAAGATTAAAACAAAACAAACAAAAAAACAAGACAAAGAGCACTGAGATGTTGAAAAAAAAGGTAAAAGAAGAAACATAAGAAAATGTACAAATAAGATAAAAGATAGATAGTATAGTTTTCTAATTTGAAAAAACCGCGTTTGCTTTATATGCGTTTATGTTGAGAGCGCGCGCTGACCTGCGCGTTAGATGTTACGCGCGTTAAATATCGACCGTTGATATTAAAATTAATTTCTCCGACATCTACCGCAGTGTGCGTGATAATATTTTTATCTGTGCGTTAAAAACCACACGCATAACGCATAAAAACTCGGGGCAACCCCCGCGCGGTCGTCGTGTGTTGAATAAAAGATATATAAGATATTGAGTCTGTAACAAGTATTCAATTTTATTAAAAACAAAATTCCCCGTCGTTGGTTTCATTCCATAAAATATATTGCTGTAGAATAATAAAGTAACAAAAATAAACAAACAACACACAGTGTCTTATATACATATATAGAATAAATATATTCTCGATTAATGGATAAATAATACAAATTATACACAAAAATGATAAATAATTCTATTATTATATCAAATATAAATAAAATACAAGTGTGTGTGTGATGTATGAATTTATTTTCTATCCCGTTGGCACCACTGCGGCTCAATGTCATGCGTTCAAGGTAAACTATCGGTGACGTCATTGGACGTCACTTGGCAGCGGGAGGAGCAGCAACATCAGCAGCAACAGCAGCAGCAAGTGGGAGTGTACACCGCGGTGGTGTAGAAGATAGTCGTTTAGTCATTTTTATAACTGAATATATATAATATAAATACGTAAAAATTAGAGGGAGAGAGAGAAATAAACTCAACGAGACGGACGTGGGTGTTTGATTTATTATTATTATTATTATTACTATTATTCTCTCCTTTCTCCCTCTCTCTCTCTCTGTTTATCACTTTCGCGCTCCGTCGGTAAATAATAAAATATCGTTGATTTTTTTTTATAATCATCAACACACAAAAAAAACCGAGACAAAAATCTGTGTGCGTGTGTGTGTGTGTGTGGGGAGGTGATGTCGAATTTTACGTAGTGTATAATATTATTGTGATATATAAAAATAAATATATATATTATATAGAAAGAGATGTGTATCGTCGGTGCCGTTTGTTACACGTGGTGTCGGTGGTGCCTCCTGGCTGAACATCGCGTCGCAGCCACATAACTTCTCTATGTGTTGTGCGCGGTGTGGAAAATCACCGAAAACAAATTGCGCATGCCCAGCGACCGTATGACGTCATGAAAATTGTGCTTTTGATGAAACTACCTCGTTGCCTCTTCTTCTTATTCTTCGATTTATAATTATTATTATCATTATCTTTTTAAATATACTCGTTAATGTGTTCGGTGGTCTCTAAACACACTATTTTTATCAAAGTTTCTCAAAATTAATACGTCATTACTCTTACCCGCTTACTGCCAACCTCGTAAAATTTGAAGAAAAAACAAATCAAGAAACAAGAAATATATATATATATATAAGGAGTAATTGTTACTACGAGTAGTGTGTGTTTACTCCCGATCATCATGTTGTTGCCGACGTTTTTACTACTGTTGCTAAAACCCTGCTACTACCATCGCGTTAAATAAAACAATACGTCACATACTCGTTAAATATCAGTGCGTGGTGTGTGTATATACATATATATATATATCTGTGAATATATGAAATAAAAAAAAAGGATACGGTGGACGAAGAGGAGGATGAGGTTAAATCCCCCCGCTGTATTTACGCGTATTTATCGTGAGTATATTATTTATTTATTCAATATTGTACAACAATATTGTTGAATTGATGTTCCTGTATCGATGAAAAATAGCGTATATCTTGATATTCTGTACCGAGTTTCGTATCGGCGATATGTATTCGGTTTAGGTAGTATGCGCATACCTTTGATACTTGCGGTTGAGTGTGTGCCGCTTTAAGAGCTGGCGAGACACGACAGTGTGTGCGATATACAACCGCGAATCGCACTACTACAGTCTACACACTGTATCCGACTGCCTCTGCCATCCAGTGGCTTTGCGCTGGCTCGCTTGCCATACCCGCCTCCAACAACCAGAGAGACCAGAGTCTGGTACCGGGTATTAGCTCGCGAAATGGCCTTCACACATCCCCCCGGCCCCCATATGACATTGGGTTTCCTTTTCGGTCTAATGAAAGAAGAAGAGAGAGAGAGAGTCTTCGGGAAAATAATATAATAACGAAATTAAATTAAGTCTCAACCGTCTGTTATGAACCATGTGTGGTTTAAGTTTGTTTGTATTGTTATCGAGTTATTTTTCTGTTTACCAGAGACTCATATTTTTTTTCTTTCTCGAAAATCGACAAACTTATTTTACGGTATGATGATGTTACTACAACCTACCTCAAAGTAGATACAGTGCCTCGCGGGACTTTTGAATACAGCCATCGAATATCGTCGCTAAAATGGGATCAATTTTTCTTATTTTTCATGTATAACATAAATATATTCCTCTTCTTTTTTATTTGTGATTCATTTACACGTAATATCGTCTCCTCTGTAGTAAAAATGTTCATTATACAAAAAAAATAGATTATGAAAATATTGACTGAATATAAATTTTCAATCGATATTCATGAATCAATTATTTCATTCATTTTGAGGCATAGCGTTCGCTGTCGCCACCTATAGCGGTTATAGGAAACCGTTGAATCCTCCCTCATTCAGAGTACTCGTAACGTTTGTCGGTAAAGAAGACGGAGAAAAAGAGGGAGAAAAGAGACGGTATAATTATTGTTGTTACTTTCAGTTTCAAATCTCTGTCTCTTAATCATCACCAAAGTCATTATTGCATTGACGAAGTGAATAAGAGAATGACAAAAAAATAAAATAAAAAAAATTCAACCATGAAAAACCACTTACGTAATAAGGAGATAACATCGTTCAACATTCAATCGTCACAAGTTCACCTGTGTATTAATGAATAGTGTAAATAAAGTACGACAGTTATTTGTACTGTATATACTGAAAAATTAGAAGCAGTATAAAATTTGTTGAAAAGATTATCGTCATGGATCGATTGTGAGTAAAGAGGGAACGTAGATTCAACTGAATATACAGAGGGCAAAAAAAAATTTTTTTTTTTTTTTTTTTGACAAACTTAGCGATAATTATGTTAAAACTTATCGAGTTATCTGTGACTACTTTTTTTCTATGGAAAAAAAGAATGGATCTTCAATTTCGCGTTTGAAATGTAGTTTCAGAGATAATATCGATACGGTCTTGAGAAACAAGTTTTTATGAACTTGCTAGAGATAAAAAGATATCGATAATCGATGAATGATTCTGATCTTCAGATTTCGAGGGTCGACGGTTCATCGGTTTATTTTTTCTTATCACACGTACCAACTCAGAGTTATGGATTTTATATAATTTCAATTTCCATTCTTATATATAACTCGGAATGAAATAGAAAATTGAAAACAAAAATTCAACTGTTTTATTGGAAAATTTGGCTTCTGTTTCTCTTTTTTTCTTTTTTTCAGAGACGGCAAGGGTTTAAAAAAAAAATAGGAACACAAATTTCAAAGTATCTAATATATTTTCCAAAATTTTAAAAAGTAAAAAAGCTTCACCACTTCACTCGATAAAATTAAATAAAAAATTCGAGCATTCAGATTGCATGATTTTTCTACTCAGAAAAGGAGGAGAAAAAAATCAGATAGGAAAAAAAATGACTCCGTTCTGAAATTATACTCATACTTTTACACATATTGATTTAGATGTTGGATAATTGTAGCTTATTTAATTGGATTAATTATCGTCAGTCTGTATATAATACATATTTTTCCGATATTCTCTAGTAACATAACTCGAAAAGTTGTCTTCGAAGCCGAAAAATTTTACACAAGTATAAAACGATCATTAATATACATAATTCATGTTTTCAAATTTACAATCTTGTTCAATAATATTTTTTTATTCGATCGTCATATTTTCATTTTCTTTGAATTGACAAACAACTTGATAACCAGATGAAGATCATTTTTTTTTCTCTCTCATCAATCAAGAATCTGCTGTTTTGGTCCTTAACTTGAATTAACTGAATTGGGTATTTTGGGAAAATTATTCAACCCACGATTCTTCAGGATTTTGTGTGATGAAAGAATGAAAAGAAAATAGAAAATTATAGGAAATAGATATATTTTTTCCATGTATTCCAACAACGTTAGACGATGATAGGAAATAATGAAACTGTTGTGTAAATCGTGGTCAACGATGGTGTCTCTTTTTCGTAGAACTGAAGAAGACACTTCAGTTGCCTGCAATCCACTGATCACATTTTTTGCGCTAGATTGATTATTATTATTTCGACAATTATACTTTTTACATCATCTAAGTTTGTCTTATCATCGTGTCTATGAAAAATTGGAATGTGACTCAATATCGAGGATAATTAGGTTGTTTTATACAATTCGAAACCACTGCATTTGCGTTATAATAACCCGATATATTTTTCATTGAATTAATTTATTTATTTTTAAATCAAATGAATATTCATATTCCATTTATAGGTCGGGAAATACTTTGCGATGGCCGAAAGAATATGTTTAATATGTTTTTTCTGCATCGAACACGAAATCAAGACAAGTTATGATTATTTTATAACTCTAAGTAGTTGAAAAAAGAATGCTGAAAGTAATTTTCCACTGAATCTTTGAATGAAATTTCATATCAGTATCTAAGACATGAATAAACAGATTAATATCTGTTTTTTTTTGTTTTGTTTCTTTTAATCCCATTTCCTCAGAATTAGCGAGCAAATTATTTCGTTTGGTGAATATCGCTTCAATTCAATGTACGCGATCTTCAAAGGCACGACTCCCGGTCTCTTCGGAAGTCAGTCAGAGATGACCGTAGATTCGATTCAATTCTTCATATTTTCTGTGTTCTATTGTTATATTTTGTTTCCGCAAAAGCGACGGTAGCATAGGTACAACGTACCGGAGCGAATACGCGGAATGATAAAAGATACAGAAGTTAAAAGAAAAAAAATATATATATATATTATACTGTAACCGAGTGAAACCTAGACCTTGAAGAGATTATGTAGGCTTCTCTCGGTCACCGATGATGATAACAGCTAGAACGCCACTGCATAACAGAAACGAATACATTACCGGTGATTTATGTAGTTTTTTTTTTTTTTTTTTTTTTTTTTAAATCATCGTCATACCTGCCTGTGTATTCCTCGTGACAATGCGGGCGGGGGGAGAAGAAGAAGCAGAAAGAAGAGAAGCGAGAAAGAAAAAAACTAGAGGAGTAGTTATTTATTTTTTTATTCTTTTATTGTTATTCATCATTTTATCTCATCTTATGCATGTACCTCTACGCACATATTATAGGTACAAGAATGAGATGCTGAAAGATAAAAAATAGAGAGAGAGAGAGAGAGAAAAGGAAGAAAATTTTAATACGTAGGTATTATAAATTATTCAAAAGTTGACAAGGTATGAGTGTGGGAAATACGTTACTTATGGGTATAAAGAATAAGAATGGTCACCGTTGTAACGGATAGCCTAACGTGACCCAAAATTGATTTTTTTTATTATCAACGAGACCCAGGTCAGAGTGAAGAGATCTTCGCTCGAGATAGTCACTCACAGTTTAGTATTATTCTCCCGATATAAATTTAAATATCGTTTTTATGTTTGCTGAAAAAAGAATCTCTCTTTTGTTTGGTCTTCCATAATTATACTTACGATCCTATAATCGATGTTTGGAGAATGGTCAAGATTTTTTTTTCTCTGAATGTTGAGTTTGACCCCTTCGAAGGCACTTTTGTCATTTCCTCGAACAGAATTGTCAAATTTGAGGTCATGTACGTCAAGAATGAACTTTGTCAAGTTATAGACGCAGGTTTTCTCTTCAAAATGCATTTTGGATCTCCAGGCTACGATTTTTTAATAACAGAATAAGTAGAATTGCATCGAACCAGTTATGAGGGAAGGGCTTTAAAAAGCTCACAAGGAGAGTATCAGGCCTCCGGGTCACGGATTTCGGTGAAACTTGCTGGGTTGTTTCTTCGGCCCAAAATATGAGGCCCCTGATGCTTAGTTTCATCTAATGGGCCTTTCTTCACTCGATTTACTATACATTATAACAGCGAAAATGCATGGGTTATCCACTGACACTGCAGAATAATCCGTTTATCCTTGACTTTATGAGACCCTATCATTGAATCTGCACGAATCTACATTGAAAATGAATATTAGAGGCAAAATTTCACCATAGATTACATTTGCCATGACGTTGTGCTGATTAAACTGCTGATTTGATCAATCACGAATGGATTGAAGAAAGGCCCATTAGATGAAACTA
>JAFFZH010010428.1:0-20204 GCA_018420115.1 Euura saliciscinereae | reverse complement strand
AATGAAATTATTATCGAGGGCGAAATTTTGTGTTTCAGCGACCTTCGATGGAAGGGAAACGATCTTCGCTGGATCAGAATGACTGCCGTTTCACAAAGAAATTGAATAGGTGAGAAACGCCGAATTTTTGTTTTTTTTTCCTTGTCTTCATATTTTTCATCAAATTTGATCACAGATTCAAGTTTGATTGGAAGAACAAAGAGAGAAAACGAGGTTGCGATTTGAAAAAACGAATGAAATTCATTGATTCTAGTCGAAAAAAAAAATAATAATGACTACCAATGATTCAATTTTGATTAAAAACTGAAATTATAATGGAGCCTTCATCTTTGTGTTTCCAGTGGAATCGAGATGCTCTGTCAACAACACGGAACACGATGCGGAGGTGCGATGCTGTGCGGAAGCCGTGCGGCGTAGCTGCGGAAATCTCCCAATGGTCTCAACGTCTCAACGTCTCATTGTCTCATCGCACCGGCGTGTGTGAAAGCTAAGTGCCCAGGGTTTTCAGGAAAATTGTTTCATATGGATCAGCTGGGTGGCCTCGACAACTGATTTTTTCTGTTCTTTCAATTCATTTCGCGCGATTGTTGAGAAAATTTATACGAAGCTTGTTGTTGATCGGAAATACGGATATTGTAGATCGAATTCATTCAAACAGAGATTCTAAACGAATTAATAATGGAAATCTGTAACAACGGCTACAGAAATTGACCGGTGATACCGCGACGGCGAATTTCTTATTGTCACAATTTTATCACGACTTATATTGAATATGGTTTTCTTTGACGTTGCTGGTTGATTTTCGCTTTGCTAATATTTCCGCTTCTACTTTATTTTCTTTTTTTCGATTTCTATTCGATTCAATTAATTACAGTTCGTTGATAATTATCGCGATCGTGATTCAAGTTGTGCCATGCAGTAAATGCTTGAAATACTGTTTTTTAAATTTGTTATCGGAGATAATGAATCGCGAGAATAGTATCGGAATCGATGACTATCGATTATCGATATACGTACACGGCCACCCTGGTTATAATTCGCAGCTAGGGGGAAAATAACTCTATCAACATTTTGTAATTCCAATTAATTTTGCATTAATATTTTCAATCTTATTTAATGCACTATAATTCTAATTATTTCACTATAATTCGCATTATTTCATTGTAATTCAAATTAATTCACTATAATTTACATTAATTCCCAATAATACGCGTTGTTCGATTAATTCTGAATCATTTCAATTCAATATCTAGATGAAACTAAAATAATCCAATCTAATTTCGTTAATTTCATTCAATTTTTCGACAATTCATGTCAATTCGAAATAATTCACTTCATTCGTGTTGATACGTAAATTAAACGAGTTATTTCCCCTCGATTCGCAGTCACCCTGATCAACGTATATGTGCATGTGAATATATTTCCTCTATTCTTTTTCCACTTGATTGTTGGTATAGAACCTCGATTATCAGCGTAAATAATTATAGAACTTACGGATTATTACTTCCAATCGATTTCATTAGTATTTCACGAGAGGAACAAAAAAATATTGATCGGTAACAATCTGACATATCGATGATCGGTAACAAACTGAACACATCGACGGTCGGTAACACTCTGACACATCGATGATCGGTAACAAACTGAACATATTGACGATCGGTAACAAACTGAACATATCGACGATCGGTAACAAACTGACACATCGACGATCGGTAACAAACTGACAGATTAACCATACATTTCGATCGGTAACAATATGACACATCGACTATCCATAATCTTCTTCAATCTTTCGTCTTTTGCCATCTTTTGTCTTTTGCAAACTTTTTTCATCCGCATTGTTGTTACTTCCTTTTTGCACGCATTTCCGTCTTAGTTTGACATCGTATTCTTCGAGCAGCGCAGAAATTGTCTCATTATTTTTCAACTTCGATATCAGAGTATAAGTAATTGATCAATTATCATAATCATGAGAATAATCAACAGATTATTATCATAAAATCTGTAATTTGTATAAGCGAGTGAATAGTCGGCACGAGTACTTTTTTTCAATTGATTATTCAATCAAAAAAAAAAAAATTAAATTCTGTATCATTTTTTTTTTTTCTCACCGAAAGAAAAAAAAAACCCGTCAATGTGTTTTTTTTTTTGTGCAATAATTCGATTTAATTTATTCGATACAAATTTATTCGATACAAATCTCCGTTCAAGTGATACTGTTATTGTTAGTAAAAATGAAATATAATATAGAACAATGACTAATATTTATATATCTATACTTGAAATATTGTTTACATTATATTTCGTTTTTCACCAACAATAACAATATCAATCAAATAAAGTTTCTGTTCGAATAAAGAGATATACTGGCCGCATAGATGCCACGCGGTATCGCCCGTATATTGCATGCGTTGTGACTATTGTGCCTTAGCAATAGTGTACCCATATACAGGGAACATAATCGTTATATTTCGCGAATATATGTGCGATTGTAATATCCCGTATACGTGCCGTATATTGGTCGGTAAAGTGGAAGTTAAGGGCATGCTGCACTCGATTGTTACCGACATTCAGATATCTCCGAATATCAAGTATACGGAAGTAAATCGCGAAAAAACAGCTTCTTAGCGGAATTCTACGAATAATTCTGAACAGATACGTGCGGAAATATTTTCAATATACTACAAACTGGAGAAATGCCATGGTTTCTACGAAGTCATGATAGTAATTTCGTAGAAACCATGCCATTCCTTTATTTTTGAGCAAATCCAAAAAATTTTCGTATACGTATCTGTGCGGAATCACGTGTAGAATTCCGCTAAGAAGCTGTATTTTGCGATTTACTTCCGTGGACTTCGATATTCGGAGATATCTGAACGTCGGTAACAATCGAGTGCGGCATGGCCTTAAGCTGTCAGGTCGAGTTTTTTTATCAATGATTCTCCTTTCCTATATTTTCAATACTCCTAAACGCCACGCGCTGGCCTGCTTTCTGATCTTTTTTCCCCAGCGCAAACTTCCTTGTTCTCACATCCTTGAGTTTTCGTTCCAGTAACAGCCGTCGCTGCTTTGCAAGGTTGGCTTCGCTTTGAATGTTTTGTGCGGATAATTTCTCCTGGTGCATTTGTTGGATTATTTCGCACTCTTTTGAACGAATACACATCAAGATATACAGAAGATTTTAGAAAATCGATATCAAATCGACGGGTCCAAATGAAACAAGTTCATGATTCGAATTCTTGGTGTGTAGCACTTGTATTCAAACGCAAGACAAAGTCGTGTACATCATAAAAACAAGTTCATCTTACCGCCAGAGCAATGAGCTTGTTGTGCTCAATTAAATTGCACGGCTGCATCTGGAAGTGTTTCGGAATATCGATCGGGCTGGCTCTTGCCTCGTCGACAGACATGTGATCTGATGGTACAAGAGAACTCATCTCAACTGTATTCGATGAACTCAGAGAGCCGCTTTCTGGCGACGAACTCCTGCCATCCGGGTCGTCTGACCTGATACTGAGAAATTTCATACAATCAATATTCTTCGCTGCGACTATCTGCACGAAAGAGTGAACGTATTCGGGTCACGGAGGTCACGCAAGGTTCATGCATGGCTCACACAAAAATTGACGTGTGTATCGTGTGGGCTGTTTCAACTTTTTCCAACTCTCCATAGAACAGCGTCTGCGTATTGCCATTTGTGTACGTGTGTGTGTGGTATTTTTGGCTGGCCTAACTTTTTTTTAATCTTGAGTTGCTGTTTTGACCTCATCTAACCCTCCTGAGACCACCTTCTGCGTTGTTACCATGTTACCATATATATATATATACATAGAACGGAGAAGAAAAGACAAAAAACAGTAAAGTAAAAATCCCTAAATCTTGTATATTATGATCGAACAAAAAAAACTTGATTACCTCTTCCACTTTCTTTTTTCCCTCCACTGTTAAGCTAGCCATCCACGATCCGATCGGCTCTGTCATATGTAGGTATATCCGGCTACACAGTGGCGAGGGGGGTCCCCTATTTTCCTATAAAAAGTACTCTTTTTTTTTCACCCCTAAAATTGAGGGTTCCTCCTAAATGTACACTAAAGCAGATCACTTCACCCTACAACCACCTCTAAAAACACAGATCATGCGGACCTCGTGATGGGGGTTATTCTATAGCCCTTTTTATACGTATTTCTTGAAATATATAAGGTGAATGTACCCCTCAAATTCTGTGTAAGCGTATAGGCTTACCTCGACTCCACAACGGCTAAGAGCCAGTGGTTGCTGAAACATAAAATATTCGTTGAAAAAAAGTGAAGCAATATAAAAAAAAGTTAATCTTAAAATAATCTACTTATCATACCTTGTACATATCGGCATTAGTATTGGTTTGGTCGCGGCCATGGCTTCCTGCATCAGGTGGACTGTCTCTTGATGCCGGTATGCGCTTCGTAGCAATTGAAAATCTTGCGATTTTATAGTATCACGGAGGCCGTAGCCCCAGTTGCCCGGGTGCGACACGCCCCGATGATGCTATCGACGACGTCGTCGTTGATTAGCCGTGCCTCACCCAGGCATCCCAGATGTTCGGGGAACAGATTATCCAATTATGTACCACTAGAACACAAAGACGTACGTGTATATTGGTCAATGTTAAGAGATAGTATACATTCACAAATTGAACTCACTTCATGTGCCGAAGCCCTGATTTGAAAGTTCCGGGTAGTCCCGGGGGAACGTCCTCTTCCGCCCAGGCAGTCCAGGTGTTCGGACCTCATCTCTGTAATCGTGAGAAGTAAAGGATGATTGACCCCATCCCCCACTTTGTAATTCGACGTGCTTTGTTTGTGTCTATAGTTTGTCCGCGTTTGTCTTGTGTCCGTGGTTTTCGTTTTTTGTTTTCTAATCGTCGAAGATTAACCCACCAGTTAACTGTCAACTTTGACGTCTTGATATTAGCAACCTAATTACGCGATAATTGCTACTGCGGTATCGTGTCTCGGGAATAGCCAGCAAACTTGTCAGCCGACTCGGCGTGTTCTCTGGAAAAAAAAACCTCCCCCGCATTCGCACAGGGGACGAGGAAAACTGCAGAAAATTTAAATGTCCATGTATACATTGATTAATCACATTATTTCCATAAAATTGTCGAATCACGACCACGGAATGAAATTAGTATCCGTATCGTCGACTCGTTTCATCGTCAGTTGCGAAACGATCAATTTTTTTGTCGACAAAACTTGAAGAATAAATCGAATGATATCGCGTCGATTGAAGACGAACGATTACCTACGACTCTCGCATCCTTCCGAACCTGCACTGCTCATAAATCCAATCAGTAGGTGAAAACAGATAGGAACAATAATTCATAATCAGCATAAGTATGGGAAAAATAATTTTTTGACAAATTTCCAGTTTTTCCGGCCACCAATCTTTGATAGACCATCAGGCCTGGTCTGTCGGCCTGCGACGCGTAGGAAAACATTCATTATTCAATGGGTTTCTTCCCTCTCCCAATTGTAAGGTGCGACCGTATTTCTTAATTCTATATAGAAAAATACAACATCATTCAGGATTTTAGGAAAAAACGAATAATTAACAATCAAACGTATATTGATAAAAATTGAATCATTATTCTCTACTTGAAGAGTCAATTAGTAATAATAAAACACACGCGTGTAGGTGTAGGATTTTAAGCAATAATGTGAATGCAGTGTGTGAATGCGAGTGTGCTTCAATTAGGCTTGAGAAAAAAAAATTACTTTGATTGATGTGAAAAAAAGGTGAAAACACAGTAAAGTCAAATATGCTGAGAAAAAATTGAATAAACGTAGAGACAAAAGGACCAACAAGCAAAACGAACTCGAAAAAGACAAAAAAAAAAGAAACGACGACAGAAAATGTAAGAAAGAAGAAAACAGGAGATGGGTGAATAAAAAGCACAAAAATTCGATGGAGATCTCGTAAGCGGTTTGTGAAATGGACAAACGAAGATGAAGAAAAGGGAAAAGAAAACAAAAAACACTTTCATCGATCAATTTGAAAGTTTTTCTCTTCTTCGATTCGGCAGAAATGAAAAAACGTCAACGCCTCGTATTCGGAGGATACAATCGTCGAAGAGGAGTGATACTCGTATCACGATATTTGTGGCACGAAACAAGACACACAACTGAGCCCGTGATGTTTTTTGTCCGAAAAAAGTCTGCGAATTATTTTGCAAACAATCAACGAAGCACGAAGCAATCGCACAAATATACGAGGAGGGAGGGAAAACTCTCGGAGGACGTCGCCGAGTCTCTTCATCTCATTATACAAGGATTTGACAATTTGAAGAAATAAATCGAACTTCAATTTTAACAATTGTCAAACATGGCTTGTGAAATGGACAAAAGAAGATGAAGAAAAGGACAAAGAAAACAAAAAACACTTTCATCGATCAATTTGAAAGTTTGTCTTTCTTCGGATCGTCATCCCGTTTCCAATCGTCGTTGTGTGCAAATCTTCGCCAGCTGTTTCCTCTTCCGGATGTTACGACGTCACGGTTTTGGTGCTGGATCATCTTCCGCTCGATTTTTGAAGAGACGCGAGAAGAAAGAAGAAAATACTTTTACAAATCAATTTGAAAGTTTTTCTCTTCTGCGATTCGACAGAAATGAAAAAACGTCAACGCCTCGTATTCGGAGGATACAATCGTCGACGAGGAGTGATCCTCGTATCACGATATTTGTGGCACGAATCAAAACACACAACTGAGCTCGTGATGTTTTTTGTCCGAAAAAAGTCTGCAAATTATTTTGCAAACACAATCTACGAAGCACGAAGCAATCGCACAAATATACGAGGAGGAAGGGAAAACTCTCCAAGGACGTTGCCGAGTCTCTTCATGGATTTGACAATATGAAGAAATAAATCGACCATCAATTTTAACAAATCGTCAAACAACGAAAATCGACGACCTATTCGACCGCTGATCTCATCCATCGAAATCCGACCCGGAAAAAGTGCAGCTGCAACGATTCACGTTACAAAAAAAAAAAGCATTCTCTTTGGTTTTTCAACTTTTTTTTTCTCAAAATTTCAAATCAATGAAAACGGATGAATGAAGAGTGAATGATTGGACGAACGTTATTTGGAACACAATCTTGCGATGATAGAATTTTTTTTCATAAAAAAAACGAAAACATTTCCGTATCTTGGAGAAAAAAAAAAAAAAAATGAAAAAAAAATGAAAAAATGATGATTGAACCAAAAATAAATGATCTGTATAAATGAAGATGAAGAAAAATTCTACACCTCGTTTGATTGTGGAAAAAAGTATGATAATGGAAAGAAATTATATCGCGTAGAAAAAAAAATTATATTAATGTTTATTCATAAATTGATGAAAAGTTTGTAGCTTAGAAAGTAACGAATGAGATAGAAGATGAAAATAACTCAAAATTTACTGATAAAGAGGAAAACGTTGCTTTGGTTTATTAACATCCACGTTTACTTACCATGTATATTATTAGGCGAACTAAAAGGTTGCTTTTCAAGTCAGGAAACGTATAACATCAAACATATGCAATGTACAATAAAACAGAAAAAAAAAAAATGATTACTGTAGTTCGAAGGGTTCCGAGAGTTTAGGTGGTATAACCGATTTACAATTAGTTACATAGATTCGTCGAAAATTGAAACAACAATTGTACACAAGTAAACTGAAAATTGACGATGAACCGAGAATTTTTATACGGAGGATGTTCATGCTTATTGAATTCACCCTCCTGTAAACACCCCATATACAGGGTGTCCCTATTTATCTGGAGCTGGAGGCATCGAAGCGTGACGTTCCAGTTGGGTGGAGTTGACCAATCAGGTGTTTTCAATTGATTGGCCAATCAATGAAAAAAATTGGCAACAAACCGTTCATAAACGCGGCTCCAACCCGGAAGCCAGGACTCATGTAAATTAGTTACTTGGATGAGATAGATTTACTTGTGAACAGATTTTTTTTTTCCGTGTGGTATCTACCTTATTCTGGCTCTTCATTTGACTAAGACAATACTCTTTCGATATCTCAACACACAAAAGCGGTAATATTCAAACATTCTCAACACAGTATTCTTATCTTTATTATACGTTTCTTCAATCACTTACCGAAGGTGTTGCGTGCGCGGGGCAAAGGTGGCACGGTGACCGGTGCACGCATCCGGTGTCTGTCGTCTTTGGTGGAGTGAGCTATGAAAGAAAAAGAATGTACAACAACCCCGTATATCGGTCTACTTCATTTGAATAATAGCACACGCAAGTATTAGCATATGTACTATTCTTACACCGATAAGAATTGGTGGCACCTGCAGCTGGTTCGCATTATCTCCTCCTTTTTCCATGGTGATCTACGAAAAAAAAAAGAATTATATGTCATTACAATACGTTCAAAATAGTACTTTCTTCATATATGTATGGGTGGCCCTCCCTCCCTCATGCCATTAGACACGCGAGTATGAGTATATTCTTACATCGATTAATATTCCTGGCACCTGCAGCGTTTCCTTGTTATTTTTTTCCATGGTGATCTACGAAAAAAAAGATTATATGTCATTACAATACGTTTAGAACAGTACTTTCTCCATGTATGTATGGATGTATCATGTACGTATGTGATCGAGCCACGTTTTGTGTTGTTGTTTTGTTTTTGGGATGAAAATTTACCGCAGGGCTGGTAGCGAGTCACACAGGAAGAAAAAAAACTTAGTTACAATAATCGTATTATTACAACGAAGACCCTTGGTTTGTTCATTTATTCCATCATCCTATAATGTGGTGGCCGGCCACTTTGCCATTCGAATCGTCTCCGTAATCGTTGTGTCGACAGTTTTTTCGCGTTTGTCTTTTGTCCGTGGTTTTCGTTTTTCGTTTTCTAATCGTCAAAGACGAACCTGTCAACTTTGACGCCTTGATATTTGTAAATTGTACAAAATTTTACAATTGATGATCAATCCTCCGGCGTTCGCTGAAGGCTTCACGTGTACAGGGAGCGGCACGGTCAGGTTTAGGATGCCATTCACCACCCCGTCGACCAGCTGGTAAATTCTTCGTGGTTCAGAATATTTCCGGAATGAATCCAGGATGGTTATTTTACTGGAAAAAAACGTGTTTTATCGTACATGAATGAAACGAATAAAAAATTAAACAATAATTGGCACCATTCTTGGATGCGTTGAGGGGGTACATTCACCTTGAAATCACATGTGAGAGTGAAATTGTCAAGTATAATATAATATAATTGTAAATTTGACAACTTCGAACGAGTCCATAATTTTCACCATATCGGGGGTTGGCGTGACAAGCGAATAGGTCGTTTAAGTATGTTTCACTCACGTGGATCGGTAGCGGCACGGCGAGATTAAGAACTCCGTGGATCACACCGTCGATGAGTTGATAAATCCTGCGGCGTTCGCTGTAGGCTCTGAAAGAGTCGTAGATGGTAATTTTACTGGAAAAAAATCGTGTTTTATCCTCGGTTTTATCGCACATGAATGAAATAAAAAAAAATAATAATAATAATTGGCACCATTCTTGGATGCGTTGAGGGGGTGCATTCACCTTTAAATCACACGTGAGAGTGAAATTGCCAAAAATATAATTTATATACTGCTGGCATGGTTTATGCAGTTTCGTCTCTGTAATCGTGAGAAGAAAAGAATAATCGACCCCCCCCCCCCCCACTTTGTAACTCGACGTGCTTTGTTTGTGTCTACAGTTTGTCCGCGTTTGTCTTTTGTCCGTGGTTTTCTTTTTTCGTTTCCTAATCGTCGGAGATTAACCCACCTGTTAACTGTCAACTTCGACGTCTTGGTATTAGCAACTCAATTACGCGACAATTGCTACTTTGGTATTATATACATATAGATGTGTGAACGCATCGTACACGGGAAGAAATGCGAGCTCAGTGGCGCCCCACTGCGAGAATCTCTCCTCCCCGTCATTTTGGGCCGTGTTTGACACCGTTTGAGCCATTTTGGGCGCGCTAGCTTCCCAAAGTTGCGGGAAGACTGAACTCCCGCTCATGTAGGTGTTGGTACTTCCTCATCAGTCGGGCAGAGGGCGTACCCAAACGGTACGATTGCTCGCCCGTGCGGGGAGCTGAGCTGCCCAAATATCTGGTGAAAAAGTTCGCTCGTTCGTGAGGAGCCTATAACACCGGCGGGGAGCTAGGCTACTCGCATTTTTCCCCATGTACCTCCAGAAATCAAATTTCACAGTAATCGTCGCGTTCGCCTCTTTCGTTTACCACTTTCGCATCTTATAGCAACAGACTTTTTTCTTAGTATATAATATCCCTACAACGGTATATTGTCTGTTTATGATTGTTTCAATGACAAATAAATATATACATAAATACCTAAATGCATAACAAATGAATATATACAATTACTTCCTATCATAGTACCTACATTTAGCATAAATACGTTATACTCTCAATGTGTCTCAATGAGAAAGATTTTCCCGGTCCGCTCAGCGGGCGTACTTACCGACTTGGGTTTCCCCTACAGTTCGGTCCAATTCCACGGATACGCCAAGTCGTTCTGCCGACCGAACTTGGTCAGCTCCGTGTGTTTTAATTGACGATGTTTCTCGTAAGTATACCTGTGCGAAAAGGTAAAATGAAGCGGGCCCTTTCTGGCGCTCGTCCCCCTCGCCCGCGCGTTTGACTCCACCCAGCATGGTACGCAAATTAGCGAGTTGTTGAGGCGTTCTGAAACATATATAGATATATGTTTCAAGAAATAAATATAAAAAAGGGCTATAGATAACCCCCACACGAGGTTCGGTGTACGAGTGAAATCCTACTCTAATGACACCCCGCTATGTACTCGTAACGATATAATACTCACTGACGGATGGATTACATTCTGATGTCATCTCGCCCTCGAAATTTGTGTCGTAGACAAAGTTTTGTCGACGCCGACGCGGCCGAAGGAACTGATCTTAGGAACTGGAACTGTTTCAAAACAATTTCGATTCACTCTACATGACATCACTCTGCACTGATGCATAATAAAATATGCACTCACCACTCACGTTCAACAATCTCCACCACCTCCTCCTGCTTTACCACCACGTCCTCCTCCGGCTCGACCTCTATCGCGACAGGTGAGGGTGCCCTCGCTGAAAGATCGTATGAAACAACATGAAATTAAAAATCGAACAAATAATTAAACAAATTCGATTCATTCCATATGAGATCAGGTAGGTACAATACAATTTGCGAAATTATAGATATTGTCTGCATCCATTGAGATTAATTGAGATAACTGCAAAACTTATCAATTTCTAAAACCAATTACCTATAAAAATGTCTTTGGAAGTAAAGATCTATTATTCTTTCTTTTCGACTACGTCCGTACCTTACTTGGGATTCTTGGGCAAGGCATTCCAGTCCCATGGAAAGCCCAAGTCGTTCTGCCGGCGGAATCTTTTCAGAAATTTGTGCTTTCTTTGCTGGTGGCGGTCGTAGGTGTACCCATGCGTGAAACTATAATAGGTCGGAGGCGCCTCCGTCCCTTCGCCCCTCTCTTGCCGCATGTGAATTTCTGAGACGGATATTCAGTCAATATTGTCTCTCGTACGAACCCTTTTTAATTGATCGGCACTTCGCCGTTTTAATTCCTCATCTCGCGCCGCTGCTTTGAGTTCTCGTGGAAAAAATTAATGACATTTGCTGGCGGCCGGCCACTTTGCCATTCGAATCGTCTCTGTAATCGTTGTGTCGACAGTTTGTCCGCGTTTGTCTTTTGTCCGTGGTTTTCGTTTTTCGTTTTCTAATCGTCAAAGACGAACCTGTCAACTTTGACGCCTTGATATTTGTAAATTGTAATTTGGAAATTGTACAAAATTTTACATTTGTAAATTCCATGGGAACCCTAGGTCATTTTGAGGGCGGGTCGCTGATTACGAATCTGAAGACAGTTTTGCAAAATTAAAAATATATTAATTTTTCAAAATTCAGTATGTAGCCAGGGGCGAACTCGTGGTCCGGCTGCAGCGTGCTCTCTTTAAAGAAAATAGGAAATTCACGTCAATCGCGTCACTACCTCAAGGGTCTAAGAGCATAGGTGTAATAATATGAGCACTTACGGATGACCGGATTGAAATCGATCGGTTCGCTTGGAACTGGATCGGCTGGAAGAACAGAATAACAAATTCATACCGTTTCGTACGGTCCCCCTTGATGCGAAAACGCGAGTGAGTCTATTTTTTTTTGTAACAATTTCGATTCGAAAACAAAACCGTGTAGAACAAATTATCCGAAGCATATAATATGACGTGTTATTCGGCAAATACATGGTTATCAACTCACATTTGCCTGGCAACGGTTGCACCTCTTCCTCCGGCTCCAACTCGACCACGACAGGTGCCCTCACTGAAATATCGTATGAAACAACATGAAATTAAACAAATCGAACATAATTAAACAATTTCGAGTCATTCTACATGAGATCACTCCGCACTGATGGACAATAAAATATGCACTCACCAACACCACCCCGGCAGAGAGGCCTAAACTCCGGCGGAGGTCCTCCCGTCCTCGCCACTCCAGTTATACCCTTATCGAGGGCTCGTAGGCGTGTCCGGCGGATAGCTATAAGTTCAAAAAATAAACGATAGAGACGCTGGTTGCCGAAACGTTGCTCGATTTTGCGATTACTTGACGTTTTCTATATGTATAATTAACCCTTCTTCCGATTAGTCGATTACTTAGAAATTCCAATCTATACGAAACGATCATCCTTAATTCAGTCAATCAGTAATAGCAATTCAAGTATATATGTCTGTATGAAATATAAAAAGGCGATTTTGGTGGCAAAAGGAGGTAGGATATTTTTTTCCTTTGCGAATTTTTTTCCTTTGAAATTTCCCGGCGTGTCAACCATCCCAGCTTTACTTTACTTCTAAACCCTCCTGGGCGGTTCGACCGCGATATTTTTCCGCCCCGCATAGATCCACTTTATTTCACAGCCCTGACAATACAGTCTTCAAGCTCATCGACACCCTCATCGACACGCTGATAGCCCTACAATCCTACTCTACAACTGCACTTGATGTCATTATTACGCAATTTTTTCGCAATTTTTTCTGTTGTTGTCCTTGTTCTAAAACATTTTGCTTTGACATAAAAATTAGATCTACGTAGATCTCTTAAGATCTCATTAGATCTATTCCAAAATTTAGATCTACGTAGATCTAAAGCATTTAGATCTACATAGATCTAACCGATTTCTTCCCGGGCTATAATTATCTGAAATAATTTGATTAGATTCCACCCACCACATAAGTCGATCATTTTATTATTCTTTCTAGGATTTTACAAACACAACTTGACATAGCAATTGGTCTAAACCCAGTAGTACCATTTGGTTTGGCAATGAAACACACTTTAAATTTCTTCCATGAGTTAGGCGACTTACTTGTGTGTAATATCAAGTTACACGAATCCTTTAACCATTCCCTTACCGAAATTGGAAAGTGTCCGATCATCTCATATGATATATTATCTAATCCAGGAGCAGATTTCTTTTTTGAGTTAGCTATCGCTACTTCTACTTCCGAGAGTGATATAGGATCATTTGAGGCAGGGGACTGATCAAAATTATAATTGAAGTTCTCTTGATTATTCTGGATATCATAATTATTTGATATCTTATCGAACGCTTGATTCAGTTTGGGATCATCGACAATATTATTGTTATCACAAGATGATTGGGTTGAATTTAACGCTCTATTTTTAAGGCTCTTGATAGCTCTCCACATTTTATCCAAACTCATCGAAGGACTCAGAGAGTTGCAAAAAGCTATCCACCCATCTCTTTTCTTTTTTTTAAGAAATTTTGAAGTTTCCTCTGCAATTCTTTCAAACTCATCCAAATTCTCAAAAGAGCTGTGATTAGTATATCAATGTAAAGCTGTTCTCCTGTTATTTACTGCCAAGTCACAATCCGCGTCCCACCAAATAGCAGGAGAAAATACTTTATGGAGCAGGTCTTCGCCCATCATTATCCAACATGAGAGCCCCCGATCTCTCCAAAGATAGCTGACCCCCTTAACAAATTCTTCATACTCCTCAATATAATTTTCAACACCCAGAGCCGGTCTCAGCTCACATTACTCACCCAACTCCTTGGAAAACTTAGACCAATCAACTTTAGAAGTCCCAATTCTATGAGGTACCTGATTATGAATCAACTGACCTTCACATATCTGAATTAGAACTGGAAAATGGTCACTTCTCAGTAAATCCTTGATGGTACTCCATTTAATTTGAATTGCTATATCAGGGGATGACATAGATATGTCTGGTACACTAATAATATTCCCGATATTACAGAATCTTGTCGCCTCCCCATTATTAAGGACTTTTAGTTGAGAATTTAATAAAAAATCAAACAACATTTGCCCTCTAGGATTGTGTAACGAACTTCCCCATAGAACATGTTGAGCATTGAAGTCTCCCGAAATTATTACATTGGGAAAACTATCCACGTACTGCAAAAAAACTTCAAATTGAGGCTTATCAAGATCTAATTGAGATGGAATGTAAATGCTGAACGAATTTATAAATTCATTGTTGTATTTAATCTTCACTCCGATGACCTCTACTCCTGCAGGAATATTTTGTACATTGATCCGAGAATAGATTAAATTATTCCTTAAAAAAATTACCAAACCTCCCCCTTCTCCCAAAGCTCTGTCCTGTCTTAAGCAATTGAATCCTTTTAAATGAGGATTATATTGAGAATTTGCTCTAAGTTTTGTTTCAGATAGGCATATAACATCACCCTCCTTTATGAGAATGGGAAGTTCATGTACTTTAGAAATAACGCCTCGACAGTTCCATACCACTATATCCATATTTGAACCAATGAAACAAAAAATAAAAATCCAGATCAGGAAACATCTGAACATCTTGGAATAACCCAAGATAACAGAGAAACCTAACCTGAGAAAAAAAAAGAGAAAAACCCCCGCTCACTAAGACTCTTTTTAAAACAAGGAAAAGAGCCCAGTAAGCCACCATACAAAATACACAATAAATAATTATCAAACAAAACAATTAATAAATAAACCACTATCACATAAGAATTGTTTCAAATACGATGAACCAGACTTTTGACTTTTTACTTAAACCTCTTCAGAACTGGCCACATTCATCTCGTCCTCCAATTCATTCGGTTGAGATAACAATGGACAGTTACTGATTAAACTATGCGATTAATATTCCAATATATCATCTTCCGTCGCTACTACCAAATCCTCAATTATAATTATATTAAATCTGTCCAAAAATTTCTCACCAACAATCCCCGCCGCCTCTTTGAAACTAGACTCCAGCTTCGCCCTGGTCTCAAGGACCTCCAAGTTATAACCGTACACCACACACCTTTTGTCCGAAGCTTGATGCTGTCCACTACAATTTGCGCACCTAGGATCTTTTTCAGTAGGTACAATCGTTGACGAAATGTCCTTGTCCACACCATTGACACCTTATTGGGTGTCCACAATTTGTATTGATGTGTCCATATCTTCGACAATCATGGCATCTTTTGACCTTTGGTATAAATCTCTCAACTGTTTTAATGGCTCTAAATAAGAAAATCCAATAAGGAAGTTGTTTTCTAACAAAAATATTGATTCTGCCAGTGGGCTCAAAGGAAACAATCTCTTTCCCATCAACAATTTGTATCTTCCTCTTCTTCATGAACTCTACCCTTTCTACAATGCCCTTCGAATTGTCGTCCAACCCCTCTCAAAATAGTTCCTCAGTGAAGTCAAGTGGAATTTTATAAATTACCCCGACCTTATATATGCAAGAGTTGGGTATAATGGCTTTCCAGCTCACGGGAAATGAAGAACATCCCCTTTCCACCAAAGGATTTGCTTCACCACCTGAACTGAAAGTTAGAACAGCTTTTTCAGGACCAGAACTTGAAATGGATAACGTCTCAATACCTGCTCTTCTTAAATGAATCCCCAAATGAACCGGGTGGACATTACCCAAATTCTGGCCAGGAGCAGTATCGATTACATAAACTACGTATGGAGTGGGAGAAGAATCAATGTAACGATTATCAGCTTGTTTCAAATATTCAGATTCATCAAATCTACTTGTAACCTCAACTGTCTTAGAAATCTCAGGTACACCCACGTCTTGTTCAATATCCGAACGATTATTTTCAACAATAATATTCACTCCAGACAGTTCAGGATCTGCTACCCCGCTAGCATTGTTCTGATTTCCCTTCGTAATGTCCGACTCCAAATCAATAACGATTGATTCTGTTTCCTCAAGGTGGGAACTTGTTGAAGGTGACCCAAAGATTGATTCCCTCTCTATGTTAGCCTGTGTGGAGTCCGAAGGGACAATTGAATCAAAATTTATCAGAGAATTATCAGATTGGAATTCATCAACAACATTATTAGCTTCCATCCGCCCAAGCCTCACACGAGCACTCATAATACCCGGCTCTAAGACCGTTGAATCTTGAGCGTTAATATGTTGATAAAACTCTGAAAACTTTATGTGCGTTTGGAGGACTTAGACTTGGGCACGAATTAGATCTTTCCCTCTTTCTATGTTCAGTAGTAGGATCATCCATGTGACTTACAAAAAATAATATAAACAAAACAAAGAGAAAAAAACCCAGAAAACACCGTGAAACCGAAAATCTTAATTAATTTGAAAGACAGAGTTTATTGGTACTGAGAATTACTCACTCTATATAACCCTAAGCAAATTTCCTTTTCTTTTTATTAATTAATTAATTAAATAATTTTTTTTTAAATATACATTTTTCCTACACTTAAAAATAATGGACACCACAATTGAGTTAGACAAAGCTACAGAATATTAGTAGGAAAATAACACCACCTTCCACAGTAGACCAGAATAAGCGTCGGTGAGCTGAAGCCGTCTCGTATCGAAGATTCCTCAACGCGAAGTAAATTAATTAATAATTAATTGATTAATTAATGTCCGATGTAGGCCGAATAAATCTCCGATTAGTTTAGTAAGGGTATGATAAGGGATTAATTATACCTCGCTCTCCCTTGTCAACCTTTCATCCATTTATTTATGGAGCTGTCCACGTCGATTCACCTAGCCTCCAGACTGCTACTTTTTTTTTATATGATTTGCGATTTTTTCTGTTGTTGTCCTTGTTCTGAAACATTTTGCTGAATTTTTTCACATTCCTAGAAAAAACCCTTTCTGAGTTATGATTTTTTTTCGACCGAAAAAAAGAACCATCTTTAAAAATCTGGAAAAATTCACAGATATCGTATGATCAACGTAGAACAGTTTCCCGATCGCGAAAATGTGGGCCGATTTTTTGTTATATTTTATTTTACCCGATCAAATTTTTTTTTTTGTCAAGAATACACTAAAACCACGACTTTTATCCACCCATAATCGTATCAATACTACTTTTCGGCTGAAAGAATGGAAAAAAAAGTTGAATTCAACTGGTCAACATTGACTGATTTTTAATCATTATGGGCAATTCCTCCATATCAAGTGATCAAGGCTTTTGGGACAAATTTTTCCGATCTTGACGTCGATCTCAGAAAAAGGAGTTAACGATTAAAAAACGAATACTCGCCGAAGCTTTTTTTTTCATTTTCAATATTTTCGAAGTTATCCAACCTTTTCGTTTTGGCGCATTTTTTGTTCAAAAAATCATAACTCCGGCTACGTTGGTCATAGGGAGATCAACTTGGGCTCATTTTCTTCGCAAAAGAATATAGTTTTCAGAAAATTTTTTTTCGTGGCCTGAAATGTGTATTATGTTGATAAGTAGCTTTTATCGTGTAATATTTTCGGCAGACTACTTAAGTATTTAGAATTCAAGAATGCGTTTTTCGGTTCAAATAATACCTTTAATCATGTATTTTGGGCCAGATTATGTTGCTTCAACTTCAAGTTTAATAATTATTCGAACTAACATTGAAAATTCTGCAACTATAGGTCCAACGAATACTCATAATCCAAAATCGAATCGAATATTACTATTCGATTCCTCATTAATTCACTCGTTTCTCTGTCCAACCAGCGGTATGCAGTATGAATCGGAGGAGCTGGAGGCCAGTGGTTCGCGAACCACCCAGCAGAAGTCGCGAACAGCAGCGGGAACCGGGTATACCAGCAGATGATGCTGCAGGATGTACCGGTGAGAATAAATCTTTGTTATTTATTTTTCGACTCATTTTTCTATTCATTTTATTTCTTCATTGATCTATTCATTGACTCCGTTTGTTATATCTGCAACCTTTTACAGTGGAAATAACGTTGTCGATTTTTGTTTCAGCTCGATAGGAGAACTCCGACGCGACGGGAGCGCGGAGCAGAAGTAGTGGACGAAGAACCAGAGGACGACGAAGAGAATTAACAAGAAGACGAGGGAGTACGAAACGACAACGTGTTTGGAACCGCAGGAGCGCTGCGCTCCAGATTTAGAAGTCGACGCTTTCGGACTGTCGAAGTTGACGGGACACTGTCGGGTGGAGCCTGGGAAGATTGGCGTTGCCTGAAGGCACATCAGTCGAAGAAACAATAATAATGATAATATATTGTTGATATAAATAAAATAATTTAAACAAATGTACCTCTGAATTTTTTTCTCCTTACCAGTAGATATCTAATTTTGATCTAGATTGAGTTAGTCTGTCCAGATAAAAGAAATTCTGCTCATCTATACACAAGTATTGAGGATTGAAAAAGAAAACTTTGATGCTGATTTATTCGATTCGTTGAGGTTTTCAAAATCAATTCAAAATCTTATTTACCATTCGTAAATCGTTCAGACTTTATATTCACACATTCTTTTTGCTACTCTGACTCTATCATACGGTATACAGATTTTTAACAGCAGCAGAATATGTTTTGATATGTACATACATCATGTGTGATCGCATAGATCGCTATAGTCGAAATTAAATTCTAACGATATATAGACTTTATGTAATGATAACAATAGCCGAGTAACCGTGTATGCGGGCGGGAATGGCCCGTTAGGAAACTTTCGGATTGGACACGGATCCCATTGGACACGTGTCCAATAATTTTTTTTATCGGATACGTAATTATTGGACACGTCCCGATTGGACACCAAAGTTTTCGGACACTTCGCGATTGGACACGAGCTGAATATCCATCCACGAAAGTCCCTTTCGGACACGACATTATCGGACAGCAAATTTTTCGGACACGCTGCTATTGGACACCAAATTTTTGGGACAGGGCGTTTTTTGGACACGTTTATTTGTTTGTTATATTTGTAATAATAATAATTATTTAATAGCTTCAGAAGTCATCATATCGAATGTATCCCTATATACGTACTTCTTATACTAATTCTACTGATAAATACTGCTTATTAGTATACCTATATACCAAATATTAATGTGCTTTGAATAATCTACGACGATAAACTGAAATATGCGATACATACCAGAATAAGTTATTGAATTTTCCATTCAAATAAACCATGTCCATTGAATCTTATTTCCTTTCACTTTTCATTGCGGCTCTGTGCATAATTTATGAATGCATCGCATGAGTACCGGTATTTATACATTTTCAGGCGCAAATCCGTTTGGTGTGAAATGGATGTAAAATCGGTGTAAAAGTGGTTAGGTGTAACATCGGTGTAAAATCGGTGTACAATTGATTGGGTGTAAAATCGGTGTAAAAACGATGTTAGCAATGCAAAATTCCACCGTGTACTTTTGGTGTGACATCGGGCACAAAATGGTGTTTTACCGAAATATCACCAAATTTACACCATTTTTAACGGGGTATTTTCGGTGTATTTCTGGCGTAACCCAATCCGCTAGGGAGGCGGTTTCTGGACACAAAATCGCGTATTTTGGACGCGCGATTAAATTTTTTGTTTTTTTTAATTTTTTAATTTAATTTTTTTCGAACCAAATTCAGCGAACTTGTGACCACAAGAGTGTAGGAAGGTAGAAAAAGGCCGTCTGAGTACGATGAGTGGGTTCTGGCCACGAAATCGCGTATTTTGGACGCGCGATTAAATTTTTTTGTTTTTTTTCAATTTTTCAATTTTTCAATTTAATTTTTTTCGAACCAAAGTCAGCGAACTTGTGACCAGAAGAGTGTAGGAAGGTAGAAAAAGGCCATCTGAGTACGATGAGCGGGTCCTGTACAC
>JAFFZH010010426.1:12393-37992 GCA_018420115.1 Euura saliciscinereae | reverse complement strand
TTTTTTTTTTTTTTTGTGAATGAGACTCATATGCAACTTGTATGACGGATTTTTTTTGTACGAAAACGAAAGCCCTAATTATTGCCCAAAGTAGCGCTGGGCGCGACAATGTAACATATTTATTTATTGCTGCGAGTTGAAACGAGCTAGATTTACGTTCGTACGTAGCAAGTTTGACGAGATATTCTATTCTGTTCTGTTTCCTAACTTCATAAGAGTTTTTTTTAATATTTTCGTGCTGTGAATTCGTTGTGATTTGGTGATTTCACATAGTGAGTGACGGCAGGAAAAGACTGAGTGGGGCAAAATATAAACAGCAACGGTTAGATAAACAAGATAAACATAAAGAGCTATTGTCAAAAGCGCCAAAAATCGCAACATTTTTCGGAAACACTCAATGTTCAATTAACAGAATTATTATTATGAATATCATTATTATTATTAGATCGCTTGTCTAATGACATAAGGTCGTAAGCGCCAATATACGACTTTTTGCTTTTAGTAACGGCAAACGGTCGTATATTTTTTTTAACCGTATTTAGACTAAAGACTCGAAGGTTCGTTGATAAACATTGAAATTTAATACTAGATCAATTAAAAGCAGAAGGTCGTATGTACTGGTGAATACGACCTTTCAGTCCTAACTTCGCAAAAAGATAATGGTTTTCATTGATTGCATAAGGTCGTATCCGCCAAAAAGAAATGAGAAAATTGGCGCTTACGACCTTCTGGTTGTATCTGCGAATATTGTTTATCGAATTTTTCGAAACGTCTGTTTTTTCAATTTATCTTTGCGTTTCATGAGTTTCTACAGCTATTTGCAAAAATCATGAAAAATAAAAAAAATAAAAATTGGCGGATACGACCTTCTGGTTTTATCTGCGAATATTTTTTATCGAATAATTCGAAACAGTCGTTTTTTCAATTTATCCCTGCGTTTCATGAGTTTTTACAAATATTTGAAAAAATCATGAAAAATAAAAAATAAAAAAAAATGGCGGATACAACCTTCTGGTTTTACCGATTTTTTAATTTTCCTCAAAAATTGTAATGAAAGAATGACGTATCTGCCCAACATACGAACTTTTGCATTTACATTTTTCCATCTCGTAATTTCAATTGATCTAATACGTTTTGATCATTTTTAGAAGGAAGGGCGGAAAAAAAATATCTTACGACCTTTTGCCACCAAAATCGTGTTTTCGGCGCTTACGACCTTATGTCATTAGACACGCAATATGTATGCAGCTATATCGAAAAATATTTAACAAAATGACTGTTTATGAGTATGCCGAGGAGTATGTGTGATACAAATTATCAAATATAAATCGATCCTGATTGAAAGAATCTCATTAGTGAACAGATGAATAGATAGCGGGGGCGGCAAATAAGTTCGGGACTACAGGCGGCTCCAAGTTAAATCCGGCGCTGGAGAGGAGGACATTTCCCACAACGGGGTTTTCCGGTTTCGCTACTAATAACAACCGAACACAATTACCGAGTCTGTGTTAGCCGGCTAAAAAGTAAAAAACGATCTACCAACTGGCACACCGCAGTGTTTGAAAAAAAACAAAAAACGCAACCACCGTACGGCAGGGAAATGCAGAGAGAAAGTAGGGAAAAAAGTTGGAAACAAGGCGGAAAGCTTAATTGGAACGTTTGCGACTGCTGCATCGGACCAGACCGCATGCTCTGTACTCCTGTTTCTCATCCACACATGGTGCACCTGACATTATAATACGCTGAAAAACTTATGAGTGACTCGCAGTTTTTCGCGACGTATGAAGAATGAAGAATGAAGTTGTACAGTCGTTTGCACACGTCGTCTCGTGATTAAAAAAGTCATTGCCTACTCGGGGGCTTTTTTGAAGATGTTGTTGAAATCGCTTCGTCTTCGGTATGCTCCGAAAAATAGTGACGAGAGAGTCACTGAAAAGAGACAAACAGGAAAAAGAGTCTGAAGAAGATAAAAAAATAAATAAATTGGGAAAATTGGCGTTGTCGTTGGGTTTCGTTACGACGTCATGATTCTCGTGTAGTATAACAATAGACTGTATTACATCGAGGACAAAGATTCCCCGCCACGCGCAAAAACGATGAGAGCCGGATTTTTGTTTTACAGCATCTTCGATGTTACGTGTCATCCACACCACAGATACATTCACGGTTGATAAAGGTACGGGATATTTCAAACGAAATGAAAAAAAAACGGTGCCATAAGGTTGAAGATCGCTTTACCTCAGGCAATCATTGACCGGGGTTAAATAACGTCCGCCAGTTTTGTACAAAAAGAAGCGTTAAAAAAATTAGCGTCCCTCGGTATTTTCTGCGGTGGACCACACGAAATTGGCCATTTGGGTATTTCAATGAAAAATCTATACACCGCGGCGTGTATGCGAGCCAGTTTCCACACGTCCCCGCTTCCTCAGCTATTTATATTTCTTGTTACTATAATTTATGATAATAACGATTCAAACAACGGTCCGCGAGTGCTTAAAGGCCTTCGCAAACCCCCAGCTTCATCGGCAGTTACGTGGTAATTTCCAACGTCGAGAACGACTCGTATTCCTGCTGCCTTCGGTCCTGTTAAATCTCTTACTTAACCGATTAAAACAGATTAAACGTTATCGCGTTAAAGCCAATTCAAACTTACCCCCATGCCGTAAGATTCGTGCGAACGTTTACCGCATCGTTGCACTTCCGTAATGCAGGTAGTTGGTTCGATCTGAATCAAACCGGAATTTGAGATTCAACTTCACAAAGGACCAGAGTAGGTATGTGTACGGTGCTCCCGTCCCATCAGGCGAGCTCGCATGCAAGCTCTTGGATGTGTATCGCGTTACGTGATTATATATATGGTCTTTAATTAAATTCCAATCAGTCGATACGCTTATTACGAAATTCGTGTAGTCATTATTTCCGAGTAACGCGATACCACCGATTGCCACCATTTTGCGTTTCCATATTAATGTACCAATTTTGTTTACAATGTACTTATGGTAATATTGATTTGTGCTCAAAATTGATTATCCATGCGTAGAAGCCCTCGCGATCGTTTCACGACCTGTTTCACATACGTGTGGCTTTTACTTCGGTTACCCACCCCTACACACGTAACTTTGTCAATGGTAACTCACTGCTGCAAGTGACTGAACTTAGTTTGTTAATTAGTTGCAATTAGTTGCTTATCAGGGCTACTCGGTACACCCACTCACTCAAGTAGTCGCTGATTATTGTAACCAGACGTTGTTACCAGATACTCCGCAGTATATATATTTCAGTCGATTCACATCCCCTAGATTCACAACCGCCTAGTTCACAGCGAGAAGGAGCAATTGGCTAGATTCACGACTTGTAACATGAATGAAGAAGGGTTGATGAAACAATATCATAATATTAGCCAATGAAACTGTTCCTTGGTCAGAACCAATAATCGAAACGATAAAATGAGATTTAAGACAGTTGGATTGGTTTAGAACTGTCTGAAAGTTTGTTTTTCGATTATAGCCAACTTCAGACTGTATCGTCGCTAGGAATTCACCCTGTATATAACAAAACATACAGTGCAAATTCCTAACGACTCTTTGATCTGAAGTTGGCTAGAATCGTGAAACAAGCTTTCAGACATTTCTGAACCCAATCAAGTGTCTGAATGCTCATTTATCGATTATCCAGGCAACTTCAGATCAACGAGTCGTTAGGAATTCAGCCTGTATATTTCAAGCAAAATATTAGAACAGGTTTATCATTAATTTACCCAGATGACGTCACGGGCATGTTAATTCCAAATATTCAACAGAATAACTAGCTTCGAGGTTTCTCTTCGTTCGTTTTTTCGTAAGTCCGAATCACAACTGTAGGTTCAGATATTTCATCAGAATTCATTATCATCACGACTGAAAATTGTAAAAATTATTTACCATGGCGTGATTTTTTATTTTTTTTAGCCGGAAATCGATAACCTTACTAAAAAATGAATTTGGCAATAATGGAAGAATTTTCACCCGAAGGCGGAGTTTATCTTTGCTTTAACGCTTCGGGAAAGATTGGGGGGGGGGGGGGGGGGGGGAGGAAGAAAGCTACGGAAAACATGGGGGAGATAAAATACACTCGGTTAAACTAAAGCAGGGTTTTATAATAAAAATGAAAAAAAAAAAATTATAACGTTTGATTATCGAAATAGGGTGAGAAGAATATCTAAAGGAAAGTAGCAATTATCGGAGGGTAAAGCAATGAAAAAAAATGTCATAAAACAATCGTGTAGAGTGTGAATTATTTATATCCTCCGGATTCTATCAAAGCCAAATAGAAGTAACGCGACAAGCAGGGGCACCTAGCTCCGCACATTGCTGCAGGGAGAGTTCAACGCAAAATACCCAAGGGAGAATAATGTCGGGTAAATTTATGTTTGACAGTTCTGTACTGAAAACCCCATATTACGTATGTATACAGTATACATATATCAACCGGTGTTTGTCGGTATTTTCTCTGGTTTTGTATAACCGTATATGGAACATGTATATATATAGCTTCGGGGGTATCAGTCACACACGTGCGGTATAACAACTGTTTGGTATTACACGATCGCTATTCACCGCATTACGAACCCAGATTGTATAAATTTAGTCGAAATTATTTCAGGTTGACGTGACCGAATTGTGTCCATCCGCATCAGTCTTGGCCCAACAATTGACACACGTCGAATTGGAACGACTGTCCTACATTGGACCGGAGGAATTCGTCCAAGCATTCGCAAAGGTTTGTTTCAATGTCACATGATACGTATATATCTCTACCAGAAAATTAATGGAGTGTAATAATCCAGGGTGAGAATTATCGTGACGCTTTATTCCTACCGGTTGTGAGCAAAGTATTTCTGTCATTTACCCGGCATTCTGGTGTGTAAAACTTCAGGAGGGGGTGACGCGAATTTATGTTCTCGTTTTTGTGCAGGAATCACCACACCTGGAAACTTCGTTCAAAGATATGAAGAAGACAAGAAACTTGGAATCCTACGTACAGTGGTTCAACAGACTGAGTTATTTCGTGGCAACTGAAGTATGCAAGGTAATATACACACCGCCCCTGACACTCGGATAAATTCTTCCCTTTCTCTCTCTCTCTCTGAGAACCACCGATCACAATTTTTATATACTTTGAATAAATATTAAGAATTTTTATACTTCTTCATCGTCGATGTCATGAATAAATCACACGATCGTGGTTAAACTAATTCCGAAGGTAGATGGAATGAAGAATATCGAGTCAAAGGAAAAACAAACAACTCTTCGTAGAACTTTGATTGAAAATAATACATGAGACGTAAAGAACTTTGGAAAGTCGAACCTCGTACACGTGTATATTTATACCTCGAGGTTTTTCTTTAATTTTATTTTCACCTTCGGTGAGGGGGCTCAAACTTTTCCCTAAAGTCACGGCAGACGCCGTCGAACTTTGGGGAGTGAGAAGAAGAAAAAAAATTCTAGGGAGAGTGGGGCGAGGGAGCGAAAAAGATTATTGGATCATCCGATTATCACGCTGCTCTAAAGTCCTCGAGTTTCGCTATTTCGTACAGACATTTTTTTTTTCCTACAAACTTGCTCGCTACGTAAAACGATTAGGGATAATTCGATTCGATACAAATTTGTGCGGAAAAATAGAGGGAGGAATGGGAGATACTGAACGAAACCTCATTCATCTTTGTTGCAGCATGCGAAAAAGAAACAGCGCGTGAGGGTCGTGGAGTACTGGATAGAAACTGCAAGAGAATGCTTCAACATCGGAAACTTCAATTCTCTCATGGCCATCATCGCTGGACTCAACATGTCGCCGATTTCTCGACTCAAAAAAACCGTAAGTCTATAATTTATCCACCATTTTTGGCAACGTAACTACACGAGAAAAATGGTAAATTGTTCCATTTGAGGTTTTTGACCACAACTTTGAACCTTCGGTAGGCTTCGAATTCCGTAGAGAAGTCTTGTATTGATTTTGTGATTCTTTTCTTGAATCAATTATGAAATGGATTATCTATCCTCTCAAAAAATCAAACATGAATTAGAAATCAATATACAAAAACATGTAACATAGCATTTTTTATGTCTGCTGTAGAGTGAGGATGAATAGCAAACATACGTTGCAAATTTGCACATAAAATAAAAAAAACGTGCATTCAATTACGTATTTATGAGTCCTTGGAGATAATTTTGTATCGTTATTCAGTTTTGTGCTCGATCGTTAAACTTTGGAAAATGTAATTCGTATTTTTGTGATGATAAACTGTTGCCCCGGTGCACCGGAGCGAGTATCAATCCGTGTAAACGAGCTGGAACGTTTTTCAAAACTATTTCATTACAGAACCGTGTTCAACGACAGCTATAGCTTTTATGTACTTTTATACCGAATAGCCGCATACGTACTCACACGCATATTTGGTGCTCATTCTGTTTCCACCCTTGATTTATGAGCCTTTGTGGAAATAATTTTGCGAATTAGTTATCGAAAATGTTGATAACATTTTCCAATAATTTTGCATATTTTATCACTGGTAATTGGTCACGAATCTCGCAAATGGAATACAGTTGAAATAGTTTTATCGAACCATCGAATCGGTATAAATAGATGTGAGCACGTTTTTTACAGAGCTCAAACGTGTCACGTAAAAGAACGTGGCTATAGAGAAAAAGACTGAAGTCTTTTTGCCTCCATCTTATTGCTTCGAGTTCGAACTCGCGTCGTGTAAAATTTCCGGTCAAGTAACCAGAAACTTTGCCGCACCTCGTTCTTGTTTTTGCTCTAAAGAATCGTGAGGGATTTAGAAACCGAGTCCAAGATGCAGTCGGTCAGTTACAAAGCAAATTCGACCTAAATCATCGAATGACACTGAATATTCTCGACAAAAGTGACTCTAAATTGTACATTTTTCACAAACGACAGTTTATGGTGAATCGATTTGTCTCCTATTGCACAGAAGCTCGGGAGTCGAGTCAAAAACAGCTGTTATAAGTGGCCGATCGCTGCAGCTACAGGCATTGTCTCAATTCTCAGATACAGCCGGTGTGCGATGTGACGTTTCAATTTTCGTTTCTGCTTCGAAAAGCACAGTTTTACTCCGCAGACACCCGAGATACAGAAGTAAGATTGCGAACTGCATCCTCGTGCTTTGAGTTGTCGAGTCAAAGACGAGACAATGGCAATGTGTGCAGCAGGGCATGCAATCAAACGAGGAGGGTGCATCCATTGTTATGTATATTAACTTTGAAGACGTACCAGAATGAGCTGGGTTTTTTTCACACAAAAGTACCCATAGGACTCAAAATATGACGATATAATAATTCATGCACTTAATGTTCCGTGAAAATTTATTACAGTGGTCCAAAGTACAGTCTGCGAAATTCTCCATCCTCGAACACCAAATGGACCCGAGTAGCAACTTCAGCAGCTACAGAAGCACCTTGAAAGCAGCTATGTGGCGAAGCGCAGGGGCGACCGATGAACGACAACGCATAGTTGTACCATTCTTCAGTCTCCTTGTCAAGGATCTTTACTTTCTAAACGAGGGATGCAGCAACAAGTGAGTACAATCTTATAAATCAGTGGTATCACTCAGGTAGCACAACCAACATGACTTCAACGTCGTATTTTAAGTCATCGTAACGTTACTTTCCGAGGGGACCGAAAAAAGTGGTAGATCTACAGAAACTCTTTCAACTTCAAAGCTGAAAACTAGTAGATTTGAGAGGGCTGATTAGATAAAGCGTTAGAAAGGGCGGGAAGCAGGATCGAGATCGACATTCATTCGATCACAAATCGAACCGCTGATTGTGAGCACCGTGTATTTAATGTTTGTTTGAAAGTGTTGACACAATTCTTGGGGCTTCACACACACATCACTTGTGCATATCTAACTAGCAGGCATATCGATCAATCATCACGATCACCCAGCGAATTTGTGGAGCCATAACTGACACTTAAGTCGTGGGAGCGAGTTCGAGGGTGAAAGAGGGTGCCTCGGTTTTCATGTGAATCTTGTGGAATTCGTAGGCACATAAATATGATTTCTTGTTCCTTTTTTGGCGAGCTTAGGCGAACCCACATATACCTACCAGATATTTTCCTTGCTCAAACTCGCGCGCACACAGCACACGCGAAGGCAGCCTTTAGCGTGGATCGTGGAGAGAGAAGTATTGGTATAAAGTTATTAAACTTGTAATGGCAAAAGTTGAGACGGAGATGGGATAGCGGGTGAAGCCCAGATGGGTATTTTGGACTAACCTGAATCCTTGTAGATATATTGACTGATCGATTTACCCAAATATCCAGCGATATACATATTCTTTATGGTATCCGCTCTGGATACGTCGACCTTCCAACACCTCATACCTAATTTCGCGTCTTTCTTAGCGTCTTTGATGAGATAAAACGCGCAGGGTCGAATCCCAAGAAATTGAGAAACTTTGACCTGTTATCTCGACGTGTTGCCTCGCCAAGTTCTCCGCAAACTATATTAAAACTATGAATAAAGTTCGCATGAGGATTATGAAAAGAGGGATTCAACAATTACTCAGCCACTGTAGTCAGCTTTAATCAACGTTAATTGTTAATGA
This sequence comes from Euura saliciscinereae, assembly GCA_018420115.1. NCBI lineage: Eukaryota > Metazoa > Arthropoda > Insecta > Hymenoptera > Tenthredinidae > Euura > Euura saliciscinereae. The sequence continues at coordinate 29,386 of JAFFZH010010426.1, read as the reverse complement.
TTATGCCACCCCATCTAATGACAAAAAAAAAATTTGAATTTGACACGAATAGGAAATCGTAAAGCGAATAGTATTTTTTTAATTTTTTTTATTGTAGAATATCGTTTTCTGTATAAAATCAACAATTTTTCATACTGATATTATAATTCTTGGAAAGAAAAAACAATCTTAGACTTCATTATTACCGGAACAGAAGCATGCAATTACATGAAGTTGAATATAATCATTTGAATATTTATGATTCCAGATTACCCAACGGACACATTAATTTTGAAAAATTCTGGCAGCTCGCTAAACAAGTTACGGAATTTATAGCGTGGAAGCAGGTAGCTTGTCCGTTTGAAAAAAACGCGCGTGTCATCGCATTTCTTCAAGCGAGTCCAGTGTTGACGGAAAATTGTGAGTATAACAAATCGTGACGAAGCTGTTCGAGTGCTCTTAAAATAATTGACGATTGATCTACTTTTTTAATTCATTTTATGTTCACAGCGCTAGCTTTGGCGTCATTTGAATGTGAACCACCGGATAATAACCCAGAGAAAGAACGTTACAAATCGTTGAAGTGAGTACGGTTGGAATATTTGGTTATTTGAATATTTAATCTTGTCCGATGCTAACTAGTTGTTTTTCCATTTATTTCATGCAGATCGGAGTTGAACGCTCAGTGAAAACAAGGGCTAGAGTACCATAAATGGAAAAAAGGCACTGAATAAACACGAGTACGAATAACGAATAATATTAGTGTAATATTATATGCGATTTATTATGTATAACGCGGTTATTGAATGAAATTGAATCCTGAATTCACCTGGAAGTCGTTACACCGAACTCACCTTCGTCGTATAGCAAACTTAAGCAAATAACAACAATCAGAATTTGAAAAACTTGATTTCATCTCATTCAAACATTTTTTTTTTTTTCAATGCCGCTGATCAATCAGTTCCAAACTCGCGAAAGTATAATTTCTCATACAATACGTTTTCTGATATGAAGAATAAAGAAGGCTCCGAGTTTCGGAATTTCAATCGACAGTATCGCGTAGGAGTAAGAATATGTAGTTCCTAAGCCTAATTGAAAATATTCGTGCGTCAAAAATTCTGTTGATATTGCAGCATTTCTTCCATCATTCGATAAACTTTAGTAGCGAATTCGTTTCGCCGTGGGTTTTGGTCGATATTTATCTCGGCAAGATGCTGCAGACTTTTTGAGGCACGATTCGAATTGTAAATAGCCCTTTTGATATATGCTAAAGTAGGTTTGTTCCTCTAGTTTAAGTTCAAGTTGGGAAAAATAATGGGGTGAAATCCCGGATCACGTACTTAATCGGACTAAGTTTGTCGATATCACGGTATATTATTTAAATCCAACGATACTCTCTGACCATTTTCGCATAATCGATATGAAATTGTGTTCAAAGAACTCGAGGTCGAAGTCGTTTAGTCATTTACACCCAGATCAAAGTCCCTTCTAACGTATATCGCGTATTTCTTGAAAAGAAAAAAACTAATTGCACAAAAGAAGAGAAGAAAAAGGAAATCACACACCTCACATAACTATATATTACCGCATAACTATTGTGACGTTAGGTTTATTCGTACAGTTGAATTATTGCAAGTTACAACGGTTTTAAAGTTTAAATAACGTACATATACTTTATCAAATTTTTGCATAAGAATAATAAAAATTTGATAGTATAGGGACCAAGTTGATTTCTTTATCTCAATATTCGTATTATCGAATTTCGAGATCCCGCGACTTATCGATTTTAATCGCCAATGATATTCTTCGCGATTTCCTTTTTTCGTCAACAGTTTTTTCTTCATTTATCACAGGCATAACATCGTACCCCAACTATTTTCGCCTATATCGAAGTTATTATATTTAGTGACAGGTATAAGGTATCTAATCAAATGCCTTGAACAGGAAAATACTTGTGATTTATTATGAATAAATGTATGAATTCGTTAGTTTATGTTCATTTAGTTACTTGAGGCATTTGAATAACATAGAAATATATCGGAGTTAGCTACTATATGCACGGTATCATAAAAAGAAAAAGTATTAAAGAAAAATAAATATTAAATAGAAAAATTCCAGAATTGAGTCCTTGAATATTCATATAAATACAAATACTAGTAACTGTCAATATAATCTTCGATCCTCGATGATAATCAAATAAATATACTTGCGCAACAATTTTGACAAAGGTCATCCTTTGTTTTCCCATTCGATCACAAAAAAGAAATTCAAATTCAAACAAAATCCCACAAATATATAGGTACATAAACACTTTGGTGACAGTATCGTACGATAAAACAAGAAATTCATTTCTAATTTAATTTGATCAAACAATTTACACATTATTATTATACCTGTTTGCTAAATGATTTACAAAGTTTTTATTTTTGAGACCAGTTTTTCCTCTTTTTATTTTATAGTTTTACGTAAAACGCTGTCACCATCTCAAACTATACTATAATTAATCACCTGTAAATAAAAGAAAAAGGAAAAACAAACTGTCGTGTATATATCCGTTGTCTAGATATAAAATTATTCTATAATGTAAACATATAAGGAAATACTTATTACTACGTCAGGTCACATATTTAATTTTTGCTTTGCTCTAGTCACTAGCTGTAATTAGTTGAAACTTTATATTTAAGAGCACAGTTCAATCGATTAAATGATTAAATGGTAGTCACTCCGAAATTGGCATCCAGGATTCTACCAAGTTTTATATTTTTATCTATTTTTAGGCCTAATTAAATTATTAAGATTGATTTTAAACTATTTTAAGATTTTCATTTGTATCCTATACGTATTTGGCTTGACATTCCCAGATAAACGTTGATCAGTGATCTACGTGTAGGTATATATATTGCATTTCATTGCCAGCACCAAATAACGCCCGAATATATACGATACGAGATAAAGAATATGTAATACGTCAGAAAAGGATTATTTGTGTAATTTAATAATCAACGACCCGTAATCCATCTAACATTTTCATTTATTCTTCTATCAATAAAATTCGCACTATACAAGTTAATCCCACTCTCAAATAATTAGGTACTACATTTTTTACTAAACAGACGGTCGCAATTTCCGTTTAATACCCCTTCTCCTCCCTGTTTTTTATACAAGATGTTTTTTCTTTTCAACTATAAAGAAATACTATTATATATGTTATAGAGAAGAATAAAGCCGACTATACAATTATAAAGGAAAACAGCATGGTAAATTGTCGTTAACATATTTTGCAGTACAATGAAGAGACTCCGCAGTTTAATTTGTGCAATCAGAATCAGTACGACAGCTTTCGCAACGGAACCTTCTGTCCCAGAATTATTTTTGTCGTTTAAAGTTGAAAGTAAGATACTGACAATTTTTTATACACAAAATACAATATTTACCATGACCAATTCCCGCGCCACAAATAAATTTGTTAATTTACTTTCTCAGTATTTATCAACTATACAAAACCTCTTTTTTATTGTAAATATTGCTTCTTTTTACACTTACATTGAATTACATTTGATTATACATGCTATAATAATCTACTATTGTAAATAAATTCAATATCAGAACGCAACAATTATGTAGAAACGAATGTCTATTGAATAAAGTGCAGATTAACAGAAAATATACCCATTTTCTCAAATGTATAAATCATTCATGTTCAAACCTTCTCACCTCGGATATTATCCCGATACCAGAAACCTACCCCTAGTATTCTAATCTAGATTTCAACCGTAAGCCCAGAAACTTCCTAATTGTGTGATAGATGATCATATATGTGCGCATAACACCTAGAAAGATATGGAATATCTCTCAACTCAGATTAGTACCAACCATACCGGAAGGCAGCTTGTTTTATTCAGAATTTGTATAAAATCGGATGGTAGATAGATGAATGGAGGATAAAATCTGTAGGAATAAGTACCTACGAAACCATATTATTGTGAAAGTATGATAATAGTCTCAAATTGACAAGTTCAATAACATAGGAGATGCGGGAAACATGGCTACCATATTCAACACATTTTTTTAAGTATATATGCGAGCTCTTTTTTGGTTCTCTAAGAGAAGATAATGAAATTAAAAACTCCAGGATCTAATATATGACTGGTAATTCATTCGAACTGATCACAGATTCCGAGTTCCGCGAAAATTAGACTTAAAATTCAGATAAAAGTTACGCAATGATAAAGAAAAAAAATTGGAAGAAAAAAATTATAACATTCAAGAGTAAATTTGAATAAAGAAAACATAGCTACACATCTGCAATATGAGTACTTGAAAACTGATAACTTCTAATCTTATTTCCGCTGATCTATCTTCCGGCTGAAGATTCTTCGATTTTCTTATCGATCCACCGTCTGTAATGTGCAATGCGAACGTAAACCCCAGGTTTGTTAGCCTCTCCGCAGTGTTTCCCCCAACTTGTCACTCCGTAGAGAGTAAACGCGTCTGTAGCAAATTAGTATACAGTGTATGAAAAACGAATTAAACTATTGACCGAATCGTTTATGCTTACTGTTGTGATAGCAAGCGAGAGGACCACCAGAATCTCCGTCACAGCTATCGACACCTTCGTTCAAATGTCCTGCGCACACCATGCCGTCACTGATCGTACCTTCTCCGTAAACGTAGTCTGCCTTGCAGACAGACTGATCGAGTAGAGGAATCCAGCCGTGCCTCAAGACGTTGGACTGAACTGTGGAAAAAGATTGCATACTCTGTTATCAATTTTATGTTCGTGGATATAGGTCCATCCATCATACGCACCAGATTTTCCAGATTCGGTACTGCCCCAACCACTGATCGTGCAGTTCAGACCCGGAAAGTACTCTATATTCTCCGGCGGCAAGCAAATCGGCATTATATTTCGACCCAGAGGAATTCCTCGCCCCTTCAGCATTACCAGCGCGATGTCGTTGTTCATCCGTTGACCTTTTCGGAAACCCTCGTGTATGTAATAGTCCTCAATATTCGCCTCCACCTCGGTGCCTTCGTCGATCTGTTATTGGATTGTAATGGACGCTTTTGTGCTTATTTCGTGATAACAAATTCAAAAATTGTATTCTTTTCACCTCAGTATTGTGATCTCCGGCTCTTACGAAGTAGATACCCTTGTTGTATCCCTCCAGACAATGAGCCGCCGTCAGAACATAACGTGGAGATATTACGACTGCGCCGCACCAATGACTGGATCTGCTGTGGCTTCGAATTCTCAGACTTGCCTACGGATGAAAAGAACTCCGTCTGTTAAAGTTTCCCTTCGCTTGGAACTGTTTTTTAATATATTTAAAAATTCAAGAACAGTTTTTATCGAAGTCAAATTTCTTTCGTGGTATTACCTGCCATGGATATGCCCCTCGCGGAGCAGCCGAACCGTGAACAACTCTGGCCATGTATTCATCGTTTTCATCAAAGTCTTCAACTCGCATACCGCAATCGGTAGGCAATATATCGTTGGCTCGGGTCTCAGGTAGGTACGATGCTGAATCTTCGAACTGCTGTTGAAATTATTGAAAGTAGACAGAAAGTGTGAGAGTTAGTGAGAGTAAAACAAAAGGTGAGAGTATGGGACTCAGAATCTTCGCAATTAGCTATTAGTGTAACAGTTTTGTTACAACTAGAAAAAAAAAAAAAACTAGTAGGTGAGCAAAGAGAATGAATAATGAACCGTTTCAGGTATAGTTTATAAAACTTTATTCTGCTATAATAACTATAATTTACAGTGATACATTCCCTCGAAAATTAAATAAGAAAACTCGTCTGGCGTACAGAGATCTGTGATATCCAAAATAAAACTACCCCTATGCCTCTTGATAATATAATCTGTAAGCTTATTTAACTATTATATAAGCTATATTAAATATTCGTTATTTACCTCGTGTTCAATTACTTCACCCGGTGCGCATCTTACACCGACATCTTCGTCGTGGCCACAATTATTTCTGCCCCATCGGTCATGATCACATTTATACAATTGTGTCTCGTTTCCGTAGCAGAAAACCTGGGAGAAAATTAAAATAATAATTGTATAACAGAATATATTAACTACTTCAACCCCTTGAACCCCTGACTTCACCTCGTCCAGCCAAATAGGCCCTTCGCCTGGTCCAAAGCCCCCGTTTTTTATCGCAGTTGCGGGTCCTCCGTAGCCCAACGATCTACAAATCACTGTGGCAGCTTGAGTTGAGAAATCATCGTCGCAAACAGTTCCCCAGATACCGTGGTGACGTACTTCTACTCTGCCTTCGAGCGGTCTGCTACCCCCAGCCAGGCGCAATTCAAAAGGAGCCTAAATAATTGTAAAGTCATTGATATTTTCAGAGAAGCCTTCGCTTCGATGTATAGTTTGTTTTTCTATTACCTCGCAGTGCTGCGGACCTTCGTCGGAACCATCGCTGCAGTCTACAACCTCGTCACAGATAAAGTGAGTCGGAATACACTCGGGACTGTTGTCGCATTTCCAGTGCCCATCCGGACAAACGTCGACTGCGACTTTGCAAACTATACCGACAGCCTCTTCGGGTCGACAGTTGTGAACACCCCATCTGGTAGAAGAGGGAACGAATGATTGATATGAAATTAGCATGAAGATTGTTGTAGAAGGAAGCAGCGATACACACCCATCAAAGTCACATTCCCGCAGAGAAGATTCGTTCCCTCTACATTTTATCTGGTCCATCAAGAATAACGGTGATTCTGCTCGGCCAAAGAAACCGGAAGGTTTCACTTCTCGAGCACCAAACGAGAATCCGAGCTCTTTGCACGCTATGTTGGCTGCTATCATCCCAAAACCATCGTCGCATATTTGGCCCCAGTGTCCCCAAACTTGAACTTCCAGTCTACCCTCGTCGGTATTGTTTGATCCGCTCAAGCGTATCTCGTATCCGAGATTTTCCAGATCACAGAGGCTTTCGTCTGTACGATCTCCGCAATTGTTCTTCCCATCACACGCCAGTGTCTTATTGATACATTTCTGGTTTCCGCAGATGAACATGTCGCTACAGTCGATGCTTCTTTCCCTCAATTCGTAATAATCATATTCCTCAGATGGCTGTAGGGCTCCGGTGAGACCGATATTATTGTCACTTAGGAAACAGACGTTGCCTTCCGCTCTATAATCATAATCGAAAGCATCGATACATCGCCGATCAATAATTATCGTCTTTTGATCTACACATACTTATGGGAAAAGGACCGGCAGGTAAAGTCAGCTTCTTTGCACCTGAGAGCGCAAGTTTTCAGAGGAGTGTTCAACCATTTTTCAACGTCATAGCCGTCCAGAAGATGCTGTTCCGTCTTAGTGTAGTCTTCCAAGTGGTGGAAACAGGCTTGCTCGTCAGCTCCGTTGGTGCAGTCCTGTTACAATGAGAGGAAATAAATTCAGCTGTTTATCACCATTTGTAGATTGTAAATAATGATTGAAGGCTCTACCTCTTCTCCGTCACATATCCACGGCGATGGAATACATTCTCCTGGCATGCATTCGAAGTGTCTCGGCTTGCACTGTCCCGTCGCGATCGACTTTTTCGTACCTATTATACGAATCAATTAATTGTATCTCAAATTTGCCTCGTTTCTTATTTCATTATCTTATCTCTTATTTTCATGCTTCGATATAAGATTCTACCTTGTTTGGCACAAGGCGGAATGTCGCAGTAATCGTACTGTCCGTTTGGTCCGGTGTAGCACCAAGGCTTAATTTCCCTATTTGGATTAGGATTCCTGCAATAGTTGTGTGCCTTCAATTTCTCTCTGACCTCCGGAGAAACCACCTGTGATAAATCGAGCAAAGTTACTCATTGGACATTATATCTTGCCTTTGTTAGCTTTCGGAACAATCATACGTACTTTAAAGTTGAGGTAATGTCCGATAGACTCGTCGGCCCATGGAAGACATTGCGATCCTGATGCCGTGACGTTTGCTTTTCCCAAATAGTGCTGCCCCTTTCCATAAACACAGCCTGTCACGGACAAAATAGACAATATAAGATAAGGAACATAGTTACTATTGCCACGAGGCGAGGTAATTCTCACCAATATCGTCGTAAGCCCTTTTGCAAATATACGAATGTCCTTTCGAGGATGCAGCACAGTCCTCTACATCCCAGAAGAAGTAATCACTGGTGCAGCTCTCATCAGGTCGATTATGACAAGGAAAGTGACGATTCATTACGACACAGGCTGGACGTGTACCGACCGACGGAGGAGTTCTTATATCCGATGTCCATCCTGGCCACCACTTTGCAAACCTATTTGATCGACAAGATCATGAAGACAAAAACTCGAAGGACGAGTAGGAAAATGATTTTGAAGCACCCACTTGAACCTGGCGCGCTGCGAATCTTCCCAGAGCCAGAGAGTTCGGTTCCAAGTTGTGAAGCCGAATCCTGAGGTCATGATCGAGCTGGTGTCTGGATGATTTTGAACCAGCCATTCAGACACGAAATTGTTCTCACTTTGGTCCGTGATGTCCAATAGCTGAGACCCCTTGTTGTTGCAGTAGACTATGGCCTCGGCATGATTCAAGGCTGTACTAGGGTCGGCAAGATGATAGCAAAAGCCTCTGTGAGGTATTTCGTCTTGTTTGCAATAAGCTACTCTGTTCGGTAGACACCGAACCCCGACGATGTCTCGAGCTATGTCACACTCTATATCGTGAGTGAATCTGTAAGACGTTCAAGCAAATCTGTAACATCAAAGTTTAGATTTATTTGTGGGAATCAAATCCTCGGTCTCTCTTACTGGCAGGATTGGAAGTAGGTTTCATTGCCAAGACAGTGCACGCTGTCCGCTGCTATCCATCGACGTGTACCGTCCCAAGAGCTCTTTCCTTGCCACGCCATTTCAGCTCCTCTATGAGGGAATATGAATTATTAAAAGCAGTCTATAATGAAGTTGAGTCGAATTATCAGAAGAGATGGGGTCCGAATTTCATTCGTTACCTGGAATATCCCAGTTGCCTGCACACGATGCTTGCTTCTTTTAGAGTCCAGTCGTTTCTGCGATCACAAATTATACCCCAGCCTGCCTCAGTGCCTTGTACCTCTACGTATCCTTCGCCCAAAATGGAACCACCGCGCAATCTCACGACCTACGAATTTATTTCGATAAACAAGTTTAGTAATCCTGAATTAATTTAAAATCACTCCTTGCTGAGTATAATTTGTTATTAGCTGATGTAGTGGATTTCTCTCACCTGGCCAGAAATTGGCGAGATCTGCTCCTCTTCTGATACATAATTTACCGGTTTAACCGGTGGCATGTATGAAACTGGGAAAGGCGGTTCAGCTGAAAGTAAGAAAGACGTATTTCAAATGAGACTTATTGATATAGAAGCTTATATTCACAATATAATCTCGAATGCTGCTACGAGTAGAAAATATGCCGTCAGCAAATATCTGTGACATTTGGAATGATCGTTCAATGGTTTAGTAATAATGAATTTACGGTTGTTTTCCATCCCGAAATTTAACTATAGGTGGTATCAAGCTGTTCTAGTTTCCAATCAATAGCGTCACTCAATAAATTCAAATATTCCCACTAACTTGGTAAAAAGCAAATTGAAATACCAGCATTTGATACCTACCTTCATCGCTTATGAGTTCTACGCCAAAAATATCTAGATCAATTTTTTCTTTGTTAATCTTCATGACGACAGACTCTTTTGGGGGATTATCAGCTTCATTATCAGTTTTATTTTCATGTAAAAACTTTGGTTGTCTATCATTCGTGTAATGATAGACGCCTCCGTCGATCAGAGGTCCTGGCAATGTTGTACTTTCAACTCCTTTTTCATTATTCGTTTTATGTTTATCGTTATTGTATTCATCATAATCAATAGTCACATACGGCGTATCTGAATCAGTCGCATAATCTTTCGGTCTGTGTTCCGTGCTCGTTGGTGTAGCAAAACGATCGATATCAACAAACTGATTCTCCGGGTCGACAACAGTAGGAATACTCTGGGCCCTTGGCGTCTGAGTAGTAGTCGGTGACATCGGACCATTATTAGGCCTACCTAGAGTGTCCGTTCCATTTCTATTACCATACTGCCGAGTGTTAGAATGTCCTTGATGGATTTCAACTTCTCTAGTGATGTAATGGCCTTTAACTCCATTCACATTAACGTAAATTCCACTGGGATACTGATTTTTAGTGGAATTTTTATCAGCGCCCTTTGAGTTAGCGGTATCGGGAAATACCTTCCCTTGCTTACTCGTTTTGGTACCAGGCCTGTGACTGGCTTGTTGAAAAACGTTCGTATTCGTCGCCCATTTATCTAGCTTTGAATCAATTTCGTGATCAGTCGCCTTGCGATTATCCGAATCTATCTTTCCTGGTGATAAATCCATCGGATCGTTTCCCTCCGTGGCTAACCAGTACTCTCGACCATTTCCAGTACTTGGTATTTTGATTACATTCCCGGGTATTAATTCAACATGAAGTACGTTACCACGATTTTGATGCGGCAAGTTAGGCTTTCCATTGCCATTCGACAAGCGAGAAGCTTCGCTATTAATCGCAACAGGAGCAGCTGGCTTAGGCTTATTATTAAACATGCTGTTTTGATGCATTGCGTTATGAATATTCATGCTGCCGGTAGCTGCGCCAGTATTCTGGTTTACAGCAAACGGATTTGAACCTGAGTCAGAATAATTATTATCGCTCGTATTTTATCATCGCTCCTAATTACTCTAATCGAATATCAAAGCCAATTTCCAGCCATTCACGCCATTCACAAATTAAAGGCAATTTTCATCCAAAAATTATGAAATTTGTTTCAACGGAAAGAAAAATCATACCCATAGCTGAATGATAATCAATAACTGTTACTATTGCAGTATTTTGTCAACTTGCCTTGGGTCCACGGACGTTGCGTCGGTCGATTAGTTGGGCGTTGATTCGGAATAGGTTGGCCTCGCCAAACACCTGGTTTCACTCTACCCTGTTGATCCAGGCCCGACGTCTCTCTCTGATTCCAATGAGGCTGAGTTCCAAATGGTCTGGAGGTAGTTGCAAACGGTGGATCGGTCCATGAAGGCGTAGTCGCGGGTACTTGACTACCACGATTATCGTATCCATTTGAAATCTGACTTTCTTCCCCTGGCAGTTTATAACTGCTATCGACATAAATGTTCTTGTCCGAACCCTGCGGTGTGAAACTATTCTGCGGCTGACCATCCCTTGGATTTGTCCTGATCGGGTTCAAGTTGCTAGAACTACCTTGGAAGTCTTCGTTGTTTGGATGATAAGTATTCCAATATCCGTTATAATTGAAATTCTGAGAACCTTGGGTTTGACCTTGACCAAAGTAACCGGTGTTACCAGTTGTTTGCCCGTAATCATCGCTATTGTCATGTTCATGCCAATTAGTATTCTGACCATGATGATGACTGTGGTGGTAACTCGCTTCCCCACCATTGTGGGAACCCTGACCATTCGGAACATTTGGTACACTGCCAGAGTGTGCAGTGCTATGATCCAAAGTTGATCCTCGATTACCATTGTGTCCGTATGAGTTATGCCCTCCATAACGGTCCTCATATGGATTAACTGCAGTGGGTTCTGGAACTGCTGTAACGAATGGCCTTTCTGCACGAGGCGAACAATTATTCACATGGGGATGAAGTAGATTTCTAGCTTCTATTACAGAAGTATCATCTTGTACACAGTTAACACAAACCTTCGCCACAACCTTCCACGTTGTAGGGAAAATCACAACTATTTATTGCTGGATTAAAGACGCCTCCTGATACACACTCCATCACATGTGTACTTCCGTAATTACATTGCAGAAACTTTTTACAGTCGCTGGGATGCGGCAATAAGCCTGCATGTCCTTCGGGACAGTTCGCTTCGGGAGCCACAGACTGCGGTCGCCCTTGTCCAGAATCATCATCCCTCTCATTGTTACCGCCCCATATTTCAGTAGTAGTTGTTTCTACTGTAGGTTTCAGCGCGTCTTTAAAAAGTTGGTCCAAATTCAAGATATTTACATTGAATTAGGACTCCTAATCGGAGCGATCGCAGCATATTATACTTATCGGAGAAACTCACCTTCGCATCCCCTTACGTTGTAAGGCCAGTCACAGACGCTGTTCGCCGGATTGAACACTGTGCCCGGACCACAGTCCGAAATATGTGTGTTTCCGTGACTACATTCCAAAAATTTCTTACAATCATGGGGATGCGGTGACAAGCCTACATGTCCTTCAGGACACTTCACTATGTCTGGTTGAACATCAACCCTTCCGTTAATATTCTCCCATATCGGAGCAGTAGTTACTGTTCCTGCTGGCTCCAGTGCGTCTTTGAAATGTTAACACAATTAATAACGATATTTAAACATGGTACAATAACTTAAGGAGCGTTCTTGATCTTTCTCATCGGAGAAACTCACTTTGGCACCCCTTCACGTTGTAAGGCCAGTCACAGACGCTGTATACAGGATTGAACACGGTGCCCGGACCACAATCCATGACGAAAGTTCCACCGTTTGCGCACTGTAAGTACTTCTTACAGTCGTTAGGATATGGTAGCAGGCCGGTAACGTCGCGGGGGCAGGTCGGATTCTGAAAAAACAATCATACGTTCGTCATATTCCAAATGCTCTAGCAAAATATCGATCATTGAATCCTGAACGGTATCAAATATCAATTTTGTTCACCTGATTCGATGCTGGAAATACAAATTCAGTCTGAGATCCAGTTGGATAAGATTTTGTCTTGACAGGCGGAGGTCCTTTCACAGAACTGGTCAAATCCTCCAATTCTTTTCCGTAGCACGTGACTTTGAATGGAAAGTCACATTCCAGAGTATCCGGATTGAACAACGTCCCTGGCGCACATGGTTGGACGAAGGCTCTTCCCTTCCAGCAATTGACGAAGAATTTACAATCTGGTGGGTAAACGAATTGCCCCGTTGCGTCGAGAGTTGGACACTGGGCGCCAGTCGACGAGTCGTACTTCGCCACCTTGATCGATTCAACTGGCTCCGTCGTAAAATCTTTTGTGTCCTTATAGGGCTTCTAATTTTATGATAGAACGAATATGTTATTTAGTAATAAATTGTGAAACAGTTTTTAGATTCGTAGTAATTCAAGTCAATGTTTACTTTGCTCTCGATGGCGAATTCTTCGTAAGGCATGTGATTGTCGTCGCCATCGACGAGCCACCAATTTTCCTGGTTATTGTTGCCGGTATTCTGATCAAAATTCTGACTTTGTTCAAAATTTGAATATTGATTCTCATCATTATAATCTTGAAAATGTGTAACACTTTGTTGTTCTATCTGTCCGTTAATAGATTGATCCTGTGGCCTGTAGACGTGAGCTCCGTCATTGACGACTACAGGCTTCCTAGGAGTAAAATCTGCACTCTGATCCCATCCAGAGACTTGAGGATCGACGGAGGGCCCATTTGGGGGATTTGTCAAGTACCATGGGATAACTGGCTCCCGACGTCGGGTGGGTTTGTCGGCGGGAGCTTCGGCAGGGTCGTAAATCTGAGTCCAAGTTAAAACATGTTAACAAAAGCAGCGGAATTATTATTATTGAGAATGTCAAACTTACCGCATACGAAGAATCGCAGTATAAGACCAAAAGAAGAGCGACGAATAATATGCCGCCAGATGTTTTCATCTTAAACCGCTTAATATTCAGTTTGAAAAGTAAATGTTTCTCTTTGAAACACTGCTCCGCATTATTTTAGTGAAACTTTAAACTCGACCAAAAAACGTTCAGCTCGGAGAACCTTGATGCTTCTGACTGTTTCTTTGGAAGTAAGGCGCCTAATCAGGTTCGCAGCGTAAATTACCACTCTGGGTTATCTCTTAGGGCAGATCAAAGGTCGCCCTAGCACTGTTAAATGAAATTCCTCTGCGCACAAATTGAACGATGTATACTCATATATCTATTTGGTCAAGTGGTACGTTGTGACGACCCTAATTGCCAGCTGTGGGAGTTAAATTGCAATATGAAAGCCCATACGGTGAATCGACCGATTCCGTGTCATATGAAATACATTTTCGTCATCTCATTGTGTTCAAGAATCCATCCAGCGATGACACTTGTATCCATAACGTTACACTTATGCAATGATATCTTTCCGGGAAAAACCGACTTTATCGTATTCTCGTGGTCACGTCACAGCGCAGAGGTTCAAAACAACATTAAATAATCTAGATCAAACCCCTTCCAGCTCTCAACAGCATCCATGCAATTTATTTCATACGTGCAAGTTTCACGTTTTTCGAACAAGTCTTATGTACACTCTGTAAAATAAATAGACAAACTATTTTTTTTCTTCTCTGGCATGCTAAAAATTATTCCAGACTATCAGTTTTTCGTCTGAAATTGAAGTATTTCTTAGCTCTAAATTTAGCAACTAAATCACGGTACGGATTCGTTCTTTCAATCGGAGTTTTAGGCACTCCGGCCAGTCTTCGAACCTTCGGTGACAATAGTAGAAGATTCTGTCCAACACCGAAGGCACTGCTGCTCGCCCAATATAAGCAGATGCACTGCGAATATAACGAAAATAATTAATAAAATAATTGAACAGATGCTTGATTCGATCATTATCGGATTGTCGAATCTCTGAACTGCTCACCGATGGAACGTAAGCGCCGATGGGTACCATCGCTATTGAGATGAATCGAAAGAAGAAGAGCAGGTATTTCTGTAGTCTGGTGTCTTCTTTAATCTTCAACAACGACATGATCTGGAAGAACACAGATTGAAACGGCGAATGTTACGTAAAATCATTCTTCCAGGTTCCATCGAACTTCCCGGATTATTCAGACCTCGATATTCGCTAGGTTGAAGACTCCAACGCAGACAGGGAGGATCCAATATTGATCGGCGTAAGTCAAGTCAACGACCCATCCGAAACCTCCGGTAGTTAATTGCAGGTAAATCTCCGCCGCATCTGAGACAGAATAAAATGAAATCCTGTTAAAAATATAATTGATGATTAATTTCAATTACAGAATTCAGAGTCAACGCTATTACAGCTTACTCGTGTGGCTCGGAGGCAACATGTAGCACATATTCCTTAGCGCGCTTGACATCGTCAACCACAGCGGTATTTGAATCCATAAAACGATCAGCCCTTTAAACGGATGGCAATTATCCCTCTGAACTAGCTCGGTCCATCTTTTGCTGACCTGTTGAACATTTATAGAACAATGTTTCGATAACGGGGTTTCGGATAATTAAATTCCTATCTGAGAGTCGTAGCTTCTCACCGATTGATCGTAGACTTTTCTCGTGTAGGCTTC
The DNA here is from genome assembly GCA_018420115.1 of Euura saliciscinereae. Taxonomy (NCBI): domain Eukaryota; kingdom Metazoa; phylum Arthropoda; class Insecta; order Hymenoptera; family Tenthredinidae; genus Euura; species Euura saliciscinereae. Next base: position 14,086 of record JAFFZH010010426.1, on the reverse strand, counting down.
GCTCCATCCGTGATGTGAGACGGCGATGTTAGCTTCGATTTTTAGCTGTTTCACAATTTCCGTCATTTCTCCGTTAAGATTCTGTACTTTGGCTAAAATGTATTGCTGAAAAATGTGATAGAACGAATTGATCCACCGCGAACCCGGCTGTCGGTAAGATACGGAACGATGTTTACCTGATACAAACTCAGCGGTAGCGTCAGAGTACTCCGTACGATTAGAGTACTCAATATCACAGTCGCCCACCAGGGTAGATTAGTTGAAGACTGAAAACTGATTAAAGAGTCCTGGACGAATTCTACCGGTGCGCTTTCCGATATGTCTTTCCAAAAACCAGTGAGTACCGGCGCCTGTGTCGGCTGGATAGCTTCGGTAGAGAGGTGCCTGATGCCAAGAGATTGGATACACGATTTCCCAGAGTGGTTCTGAATCGTTGTCAGGAAATTAGAGGTTCTAGATAAAGCGTTACATTTTGTAAAACCGTGACTGTTGAGGAGCGAAACCTTTGGAGGTTTTCGATCGTAGTTCGAATATCTGAACGTCGATTCGCGACTGTTGCGTGGATTCATTAGACTGTCATCGGAAGCAATGAAAAATATATTCTCCGATTGTTTATCCTCGGTGATTGTTTTACAGTTTTTACTGTGAATATTGTTCAGAATTGAGACAAAGTTTCGGCCTTTTAGGTTAGAAACTGGGCTTTGATTTCTCAAGCTTTTTATTGCGACGTTGTGAAGCGGGGAAAACAAAACTCTGGAACGAATCATTGTTCTGTATTTGGTTGTTATTTCAAATTTTAATTTATCTATTTGTTATCAAGTGCCGATCCGAATTTGAGGTTATATTTACAAATAATAAGCAGACGGCGCAGACACATTTCGCAAGGCAAATTCACAGGTATGTGAATACTAGGGCTGTGCGATTAATCGATTAATCGTAAGTTTCGATTAATCGTTTTTTCGATTAATCGATTAATAGATTAATCGACATTTTCGATTAATCGTTTTCTCGATTAATCGATTAATCGACGATTTCGGTTAATCGTTTTCTCGATTAATCGATTAATCGACGATTTCAATTAATCGTTTTTTCGATTAATCGATTAATTTGAAATTCGTAACAACAATCTTTCTAACAACTAATACCTCAAATCCAATGCGTTCACCGTATTCGACTCACATGTCTGTCCGACGCTGCAGGAATAATTTCATGTGCAACGATATAATTCTGTTTTGAGCTGTTTGCTAAATAGCTATCACCTCAACCAAATCATGTAGACAAATGTTATCGTGATATCGCACGGAGATCACGAATTAATTTTGATATTTTATTCTGAAGTCACGTATGTGTGACTTTGCTCAACCAAATTCTGTATAGATTCAATACATACGTTGTACAAAGAAAATGTAGAAGAAAAGCTATGTTCAGTCTTGTAGTCGCACGTTGTGAATTTTTTTCAAAAACGTTCAACCGAAATTCTACACGTCTTAAAGAATATATAATACATATATACATCTTTTTTTACACGGATCTCGTATTTTTATTTTCTTTCGTTGCAAATTTTAGGAACCCCTCAGAAGATTGCCACTATTTCTCATCACCACTTTGGTCCGAATTTGGTGAGGTGAAAGCGAAAATCCGTAGTAGGGCAATTCCATATCAAGTGATCAAGGCTTTTGGGACAAATTTTTCT
>JAFFZH010010425.1:15042-28888 GCA_018420115.1 Euura saliciscinereae | reverse complement strand
GATTCATAAAACTTTTCTGAAGAACCTTTTAATTTTTACACCTTAAAATTTCAAAAACATCAACAAGGAGACTTTCACCCATCACAGTGTGTACAGCAATTTATGTTCTACATCGAAGAACTGCTGCTGAAGCCGCAAGTGTAAGTGGCGATTATTCGAAATGAAATATTTCCAAATACGGTATCAGAACTACTCAGATCCGAGTAGATCCATTTGGCTTCAATGAGCAACAACGTTTTGCTGCGATTATTCAATCTACTCATCACAGATCTACCTATAAGTAGATCTAACGATATCTGGGTGGATATACATACATCTAACAAGCATGAGCAATCGAACATGACATTAGATCAATTCGAAGCTACGTAGATCTACGTGAATCCTCGTAGATTTAGGCACATCTAGGTAGATCTGCGATTTTCCAAAATTTAGATCTACTCAGATCTAAATTAGATCTCCGGAGATGCGAATCAGATCTAAACCATTTTTTCCCGGGTACCTTGTAGTATAGGTGGTTGTACTGAGCATGTTTGTTACAATTGTTTTGTTGTGACTTCAACAAACTGATAAGGTAATTATCGATTTCGTCCCATATTTCCATTTTGATAATAGTAATAGTGAAAAATTCAATTTTTTCCAGTAATGTCGAGCTATTTTTAGTTCGAATTTTCGATGAATAATGTTTAGTTGAATATTCACTCGGTTTTTGGAGTACATTATGCCCCAAATCGACGGAGATGATTTTTGTGACGTACATAGAGTATAGACATAATAGGTCTGATTGTAAACGAGGGTCTGCAGGGTGTGCGTGAGCGTTGAAATATAGGCTCACCTGGATCAAAAGAAGGCTCTGTAGAGTGTACAACCCTACATGACCTCCTTTGAATCCAAATGTCTAGTTTATGCCACTTTTGAAGGTTCAACTGGAGTATAACATTCAACGCGCCGCGAATATATCGTACCCTCCCTTGAGTCTCCGTACTCGCAACATTTGAACATCTTGGAGGTTGTAAGGAGGTTTAAAGGAGGTTGAAAATTTCGACTCGGGAATTCTACATTCTCATATCACAGAAACTGAAACTCAAAACCGTGCAGTGGCACTAAAGTCGAATATCGACTATTCGTGCGGGAAATGCGGATGTACATTGAGAGCAATAAATTCTTCAAGTGTTGCGTATACTTGTGTCACGAAACATTTAAACTTATTTTTTCGCACGCGTTCCCTGCAGGTGGTCAGATTCATCGAATCGTTATCTACGTTTTCGCATCACGGAAACTATAATAACTTAGGTAAATTACCATGGGACTGATTAAATAGGTGATTGCAAATGCTGTTGGCCTTGCAGCAGCTGTGCTAATATGTAAGAACTGGGGGTACAGACTGGTATAAAAGAGCGAGTACGCTGGGCGTCAATCACAGTCTACCGAAATGGCAAACAAATTCATCGTCTTCGTAGTATTCGCTGCTGCGGCGCAAGCCTCTTTGGCCGCACCGGATCTTAAAATCGCTGCCGAAAAATCACGCACTAAATGGCGCCAGATGGGTGAAATCATCTGCAAAGCAGTTCGAGACAATTCGCAGCCGATCAAAGATGCCGAAGCGGAATACGAGAAGCACCGGAAGGCCGGAGAAAAGGCGTTCTTCGAAGCCGTGCATGGTGCTGAGTATACAAAAATACTGGCTCCAGGTGAGACCGAGTACGTGGCCAATCGACACGCCCTATTCGACAGCCTTAAGGAAGCCTGGAAATGTAAAACTCATGCCGTAACCAAGGATGCGATTAGAAGCTACCAGAACTCGCTCCAATACGCAAAGTTCTCGACAGCCTGGCACGCAGTGACTAAAGACCAGGGCTCATCGACTCGAGCAGTGAATGCTCTCAAGAAGGTCTACGCAACGTTGTTCAACGAAATTCAAAAGCTCGCGACCTCTGTCTGTAAAGGAAAAGGAGGAGTTACCTGTGCCAGAAGTGAAATACATGCAGTGATTGATGAACAGATCAACGTCTTTTACGGTTGGTTGCGGTAGAAGCACGAATGATGCTCGTATCATCAGCGGCATGTCGACCTCGCAACTGTATTCTGTGTGATCGCCCACATTTTTTTGGCTAAATCATTACTCTTATCCATACTTTTCACCGTCAATGTATACCTCAAGAATATATTGTCAAATAAATCGTGTATTTCAATCTGCAACCTGACCATTTTTGGTGCATCGATACCTCGACGAAACACCTAATACTCCGAAGCTCTGTCCCTTGCCATTTCTATTCCTGCCTTTTTTGTTTTGTCGTCGTGTTATCGAACGTGTTATTTATCTTGATGTATGCTCAGGATATTCATGTATGTACGTATAAATTCCTGGTAACTTCCACCCGGCAACACTTTCAATATATGTATGTACAACGATATTGTAAGTCGAATTACTTGTCCTTCGATCCGTAATCCTACTTTATCATGAAACCAAGGAATAAGAGCTCGCCGCATCGAGAATTGACGTTTGCGATGGTTTGTCATGCAAAGTTGGCGAATGAATTATCAGCTAATTCCTATTTACCTATTTAACTACATAATTCATTTTGAAAGATCGAAGAGCGAAGGAAGATAATTTTCACTATTCATTATGGAACCTGTAATTTCCTGAAAATGAAACCGATATTGGATAAATACAACAGATCGGCGAATTAATCATCAACGAGTCTGAAAATGATCAGAAATAGTTTTTTTTTTTCAATTCAGATTACTACTATACTTTAATACACAGTCATATCTCAATTGCAGGAGTTTGATTTCACTCAGAAGAGGAAAAAAAAATTCGGAGAATAACTCCAACCTTCCACATATCGCAATTTTTTTCTGAACTGCAGTCAATGGCAATTATACACACACATACAGCATTAACTAGGCCCGGTTAACCTTAAGACTCGTGAGACTATAGCCTTAGGCCCTTATTATTTAGGTTGAGAATATCGACATACTTGATTTGAATCCCAATAGCCAAAGAATGGTCTGGAGATTTTTTTATGCAAATTGGGGTTGTGTGAAATCGGGTAAGTTTCGGTTCTGTCCCGGATCTAGCTGCTTGTGAGATGCCGAACAAAAGTTATCGCAGTAGTTGCACCCTACCTCGGATCGGCGCTGCATTCTAATTACTCTACTCCGTGATTCTACATTCTCATATCACCGTAATGAAAACTCGGAACCGTGCAGTGGCACTAAAGTCGAAGATCGTTTATTCGTGCAGGAAATGCGGATGTATATTGAGAGCAATAAATTCTTCAAGTGTCGTGTATACTTGTGTCACGAAACATTTAATAGCATACTTATTTTGTTGCACGTATCCTGCAGGTGGTCAGATTCATCGAATCGTTACCTACATTTTCGTATCACTGAAACTATAATAACTTAGGTAAATTACCATGGGACTGATTAAATAGGTGATTGCAAATGCTGTTGGCCTTGCAGCAGCTGTGATAATATGTAAGAACTGGGGCACAGATTGGTATAAAAGAGCGAGTACGCTGGGCGTCAATCACAGTCTACCAAAATGGCAAACGAATTCATCGTCTTCGTAGTATTCGCTGCTGCGGCGCAAGCCTCTTTGGCCGCATCGGATCCTCAAACCGCTAAGGAAAAAGCACGCACTGCATGGTACCACATGGGTGAAACCATCTGCAAAGCAGTTCGAGACAATTCGTTGTCGATCAGAGCTGCCGAAGAGGAATACATGAACCACCAGGCGGCCGGAGGAGACCTCCTCGCCAAAGTCGCGCGAATTGATACTCGTCAAAGACTGCAGGCTATAGCTTCAACCGAGTCCACGATCAATCGAGATGCCCTATTCGCGAGCCTTAAGCTAGCCAGGGAATGTACAAATCATGCCGCAATCAAGAATGCGATTGAAAGGCACCAGAAATCACTCCCATACGAAGCGTTCCTGACAGCCTGGCACCAAGTGACTAAAGACACGGGCTCACCGACTCCAGCAGTGAATGCGCACAGGAAGGTCTTCGAAACGTTGTTCAACGAAATTCAAAAGCTTGCGACCTCTGTCTGTGGAGGCGGAGGAGCCCTCGCTCCTTGTGCGACTGAGAAAATAAATGCAGCGATTGATGGCTTGCTCGATATTGTTTATCGTTGGGTCAGTTGGTCGTAGAACCACGAATACGGATCGTATTGTCAGCGGAACGTCAACCTTGCAACTGTATTTATATAGTCGCCCGAATTTGGACTAAATCATAACTTTTATCCTTACACTCTTAACCGTCAATGTATACCTCAAGAATATATAGTCAAATAAATCGTGTATTTCAATCTGCAATCTGACCATTTTTGGTGCATCGATACCTCGACGAAACACCTAATACTCCGAAGCTCTGTCCCTCGCCATTTCTATTCCTGCCTTTTTGGTTTGTCGTCGTGTTATCGAACGTGTTATTTATCTTGATGTATGCTCAGGATATTCATGTATGTACGTATAAATTCCTGGTAAATTCCACCCGGCAACACTTTCAATGTATGTATGTAACAACCATACTGTAAGTCGAATTACTTGTCCTTCGATCCGTAATCCTACTTTATCAAGGAACCAAGGAATAAGAGCTCGACGCATCGAGAATTGACGTTTGTGATGATTTTTCATGCAAAGTTGGCAAATGAATCAGCTAATTTCTATTTAGCTATTTAACTAATTGATTTTCGAAGATCAAACAGCGAAGGAAGATAATTTTCACTATTCATTATGGAACCTGCAATTTCTGAAAATGAAACCGATATTGGATAAATACAACAGATCGGCGAATTAATCATCAACGAGTCTGAAAAGGATCAGATATAGTTTTTTTTTTAAATATCATCATCATATCATATCTCAATTGCAGAAGTTTGATTCCACTCAGAAGAGGAAAAAAAATACGCAATAGGTTTCTCAATTACTATTTTTTTCTCTTCTTTTTCGTGTATGAGTCCGAACTTCACATCGGGCCAGTCTGTGCATTCCGTTGTCGGCGTCTTGTCAACAGAAAGAACATGATATTGGATTTTTCTCCAATGTAACGAGGCCTGGTTCTGAATTAGGCAGATAAAAAATTATTGCTGAGAAAATAACGGAAATGCCTCACCGATATGCTACGCAATTCATGCCTCCGCAGATCAGAAGTTACTATCAAGATTTACTCCAATGAGACTGTACCTATGGTTCGGCTATTTTTTTTCTCTTTTGCTATATAAAATCGAGGTTCGCGCCATTTGAGAGATCTTGAAATTAAAACTCTGAAAATTACTTCCCGTTTCGTTCGTAAATTAGATTTTCGAAAAGTAACTCATGCAGCGCACTGCACATCTTCACGTATATTCATAACTTTCAACTAAAATCTATAATTTTGAAAGTCGAAATTTCCCCTGCAATTCGTGTAGTTAACATTTCCATCAGCATCTGAAAGAAATGGGATTTGATGAAGGAGAGCTTGCGATACCTGATGACTTGGGAATCCAAGGATCAGAAAAAAATCCGGAGAATAACTCCAACCTTCCACATATCGCAATTTTGTTCTAAACTTCAGTCAAGGGCAATTATACACACACATGCAGCATTAGCTAGGCCGCCGGTTAACCATAAGACTAGCGAGACTATAGCCTTATAGGGCCTTATTATTTGAATTGAGAATATCGAAATTCTTGATTTTAATCCCAATAGCCATAGAATGGCCTCGAAGAAAAGATCCGGCGTCATTTTCATGCAAAGTGGCGTCGCGTGGAATCGTCGGGTAAATTTTGCTTCTGTTCCGGATTTAGCTTGTGAGATACGGAACAAAAGTTATCGCAGTAGTTGCACCCTACCTCGGATCAGCGCTGCAGTTCCGGCGTCAGTGCTACAATTCTAATTACTCTACTTCGTGATTCTACATTCTCATATCACAGTAATTAAAACTCAAAACCGTGCAGTGGCACTAAAGTCGAAGATGGACTATTCGTGCGGGAACTTCCGGATGTATATTGAGAGCAATAAATTCTTCAAGTGTCGCGTATACTTGTGTCACGAAACATTTAACAGCATACTTATTTTGTTGCACGTATCCTGCAGGTGGTCAGATTCATCGAATCGTTACCTACATTTTCGTATCACGGAAACTACAGTAACTTAGGTAAATTACCGTGGGACTGGTTAAATAGTTGATTGCGAATGCTGTCTTTGCGCTCTTCGAACGCCATAATCTTCAACTGGACAATTTTTTTCACTCGCCTGGTGAATCTACCCAATGATACGTTTTTGAGCTCTAAAACTGGTTTCCTGTGATTCTTTATCACATTTTCCGTAATAAAAAGTTTCAGATTATTTCTTCATAACATTTCGGAACCGGTCCCATGGAAGAGTGATTTTTTCCGTCTTTTTTTCAGCACTTTTCACACTGTGGGTCGACAAAAAAACCGTGTTAGTATTGGAATATTTGTTCCGAAGAATTTGAAAAATTGACAAATTGACAAATTTGAAGAGATACGGACCGTTTCAACCCTGGTTTTGATCAATCGGAAATTTGGCAATACGAGAAAATAGAATTGTCGAATACACCGTGGGATGTTCGGAAAAGAACGAGATTGTTCAGAATGTCCCTACCCTCCTCAGAATCATACTCATGCAATATTACACTTCTTCTATACACTCGTCACATTTTTTTCTTTCACTCATTGACGTTATTCAAAATTTTTCGAACTTTCGAAACTTTGCGAAAAATAGAGGTAGGCCGGTGATCGGAAATGCATTCTGGAGCTTGACATTCCTGCTTTGGGATGCGTGTTCAACTTCAGACCCTAAGCCCATCCGTTTTGAAGTTATATCACTTTGAAGCGACTCGTGCGACAAATTCGTAGACTGATAACTTCGACTTCAAATCTGGATTTCCGAAACGAACGATTTCAAGTTGAGTAAATGATTAAAAAGAATGAGTTATGTTCATCGCACAACAGAAATGACATCCCCAAATTGTGATCCAATTGTAAAAAGAATCTCACGAGGAAATATTTCATTTCATACGAGAATTATAAATATTGCCAAATACGAGAATCAATGATTGAAATTGGTAGTGTGGTATTTATCGTACTTTCGGTAGATTCGAACGAAGATTACTCCGATACCGAGATGAGATTCGCGGGTGGTAATCGTAGGTGGCAAAAAGTCGTATAATTTTTTTTTCACGCCATTGGCTCTGAAAACGGTCAAAACGTATAGATCAATTGAAATCACGAGATCGAAAAATGTAAATGTAAAAGGTCGTAAGTTTGGCGGATACGTCGTTCATTTATTACAATTTTTAAGGAAAATTCAAAAACAACGTAAATGCAAAACGTCGTGAGCGCCATTTTTTTTTTTCAATTTTTCGTCGTTTTTCCAAATAGCCGTAAAAATCGTGAAACGCAAAGAGAAATCGAAATTGCCGACGTTTCGAAAATTCGTAGAAACAAAATACCAAGGTAAAAGCAGAAGGTCATAAGCGGCAATTGAAAAAAAAATTAGCTGGTTACGACCTTCTGCTTTTAATTGACCCGATATTGAATTTCAACGTTTATGAACGAATCTTCGGGTTTCCATCCCAAAACAATTGGAAAAATAAAAAAAAATATATAACCCTTTGCCGTTACGAACAGCAAAAAGTCGTATACTAGCGCTTACGTCCTTATGTCTGTCATTAGACACGCGATATAATTACTTCGTGGGATAAGACGTGTTTCAGCACCAAAGTTTGGATTGATCGGAATAAAATCAGGAAAATCACTTTGACTTTTCGTACATCGAATTTTTTTTCTCTAAACTTCGTTTAGACGAAAGTTTTGAGTCGCTGAAATTAAAATTAGCAGACTTACATATCGTATAATTTTACTTGTACGTAAAACGTTAATTATGAGGGGAATTGAATCGATGATGATTCAAGTGTGCGATTCGAAACGGGTTCACTCGACTGATAAAAATCAGCGCAGTGATACGGAGAGGAGATGATCGCAGGTATATAGCATAAAAAAACGTAGTGGACTCGAATTATGATTGATTTCGATTCGAATTCTCGAAGATACTTTCCGTGCTTGATGGTAAATTGATTAAAAATTCAATAGTATTCACAAATGCTTAACGTTTGCATTGAATCGTACAATAAACATTCAATCGACGTGGCTATTCTCAACTTGGAACTGATTAGATTTGAGATTTGATCCGTTCAGTACTTTTCGAATTATATTCAAATAACACAATTCTAAAAAATACAATAAAAATGACGATATCTTGAGAACGGATCAACGGATTCGTATGAAATTTGGTACCACATGGTTTTTTTGTGTCGCTGATCACGAATATGAAGTCAATTTTGTAAAATTTCAATTTGATGTATTCGATATGCTGCAGTGAAAAAAAAACTAAAAACATTTGGACTTTGATGAAAATTGGTACTCGAACGTTTTTTTGGGTCACTCATCCCGAAGCTGAAGTCAGATTTGCAAAATTCCAAATGGTGTATCCAATTATCTGGGAAAAACACAAAAAACGTACGAAATCTCATGCAAATTGGTACTCGAAGGTTTTTCAAACCGCAGATCAAGAATCTGAGGTTTTAGGAAAATCCAAAACAGCTAGAAACAAAATGAATGACTGGAAATTCAAAGGCTGGCTCTCGGGCTGGCTCATAGTAAGCGCAAACCAGCTTGTTTGATGAGGAAACGAATGTTATCCACAACGATTGATTCTATCACAATTATAGTTAATACACACTAATGGTTTGAAAGAAAGAATGTAGCGATAAAAAGGGAGGAAACCATAAATTTTTTTATAAAAAAATGTGTAATTTTTTTTCAGTCTACCGAACAATTGAAGACATGATAAATTATCAGAAAAAAATGGTCAGCATTGCCATCTCTAAAAAAATAATTGATGGAAAATACCATACAATTTATCAACTATCGCAGGTAATGCAATAAATTATGATTAATAATGAAAAAAAAAATCAATTTTTTATATTGCTTTTCGCTCTGTAGACGGCGAATATTAATCCTCGTATTGTCAGCGGAATGTGGAATTTGTATGAAATGTTACTGAAATGTATTGACAAATCAATTGTTGTTTTTTTTCCTTATTTCCCGAAAAACAGTCCTACAATCGATATAGCCAATTATACTAATTTATTATTACTATTACCGCGCGATGTCATCGAACCATTTTCATCATTTTTTCTTCATCTTGAAAGAGCGAGAGGAAATGTCAGTTTTTACTCAGAAGAAAAAGTTGGATTTTCTGATGATGAAATTAATCCATTGAAAAAATCCAACAGGTCTTCTAATTCATTATCGATTAGTCTAAAATTTATGAGCAATGGCATCTTTTTACTCTCAAATTTTCGTTCCAAAGCATCGATTTCAGTTCAATCTCGAATTTTTAACGCTTTTGTCGATACTTCTGCAACAAGATAGGAGGCGAAGAATTTCATGTATCCATCTTTGTTCAGCTAATTACTGTTTGTGGGTCGTATTTGTCAGAGAAAGATATTCGGAAAGCATCACACGTTCAAGTCGTTCAACCGGTGCCGAAATCTAATTCCCGAACAATGGGTCCTGGCTATCGTCAAAAAAATGCGTGCAATTAATAATATATCTGTTTCTCGATATTAGGCAGCGTCTGTCATCATGTATTCGGAATATCGCGCAGTTTTCGATATTTTTAACGCGCTGATCGCGATGAAGCGAACCTTGAATTACATCACTGATAGAAATGGGAAATGAAGAAGAAAGACAACGTGTGCGGTTACGTAAAAGGTTGATCATTATCACCTGGAGAACGATTCAGCGATAGCTCAGCTGTGTATATTTGTTATCCGAATTACCAGAGTAAATAGAATTCACTGAACCGACGAGAATGAGCGCGGTTAGAGCAGAAGATGCTCCGAATGTAAATGCTGGCAACGATGATGAAGGCGTCCACCCTATACTGCCTCACATAACGATATTTTCGGTCGAGTAATGATAAGGAGTCTAACGATGACCAAAATCCACGATCTGGAAGGCTTGATACCTTCCTCAGATTGTATATGTTGTAAAGCTGCACCCACACTGAGCTATAAGCATGTAGGCACAAGCAGGGCCGGCGATCCCCATATGGTTTTGGTGGAGTGCTCCATACCTCAGAATCTTGGCTCACTTTCCATAAAAAGAAAATGTACAAGTGGACGTGCCAACCAATCGCCACGAAAATACATTATTCTACAACTTTGTTCCATATCCTGTTTGTTATCAGTTATGTATTCCATAAAGAATTCCGCGCAAAACACTGAAAGTGATTAAACCGCAGTTTACTACTTTGCACAGCAGTTCCTATCTGCACGTTCATGTCCATCACACGTGGCGTCGAAGTGACTTTCAATGCCTTTTCCTTAATAAAATTGTTTTACGGCACAGGCATTAAAACGGCATTTGACGGAACGGAAAGAGACGTTTCAAAGATGTCATTAGTACGGGGTGATTGAGAATTCGTGACGAATCATTTCATTCAGGGTCATTCTTAGGTGTTCAGACAGGTGCCACTTTACGTAGGGGCGCCCGCGTTAAGTAACTGTTTGGTAAGGATGACATTTTTCGCACGAGCCGCTGGCTTTGCGTCCGGATCGCCAGGCACACCAGCGACTCGTACCAAAACCATCACCTTGCCCTACAAACAGTCACTTTACGCGCATGCAACATAAATATCTAGTATCGGCCTCACGCGTATACAAGGTAACTGTTCGGCAGGTTTTTTTGGTGCTCCGCCACCCCCCCCCCCGTCATCTGAGCAACTCCACACCCTGAAATTTCGTAATTCGCCGGCCCTGGGCACAAGGATTAAGGATCAGCCGTAACTGTATTACCGTAAACAGTTTCATTCCAACCCGCGTCAGCGATACACGGCCACAAGAACAGTTTCGCTTCCGTTTCATCATTCATTACTTTCGGTCATTATTAATTACTCCTTTCACCAATGATCTTCTTAGTCTCTCTTCAGTCGGGGTTGTCGTGACGCAGCTCTCACCTTGCGGACGTTTTTGTTTTTAACGCCAGTGACCATACTCAGTGGCAGACAATGGTTGACCCGATACACACCATGGAGTCCGAGTTCCTTGAAGGAAAAGGTTCACTTCTGAAGCGACTCACATTCCTACTGGGAATTTTCCTCGGCTTGACCGAGGCCAGTGTACTTCGTGAGAATGCTGAAACTGCCTTCGACGACAACACGGCGCGTCCCGAGGTCAGGATACCTCAGGGAACGCTTCGAGGTATGAACTTGGTCACCCACCACAGCAGGAACGTCTTCGGCTTCAAGGGTACGCTCAACCGCCTGTCGGAAATCTCAGGTTTGCGGTGCAGTTGTTGCGACAGCGACTAACAATCGGCAACAGAATTGTATCTCGATTGCCATCATCGAATTTCCCCAAATAAATGAAGAACAGAAACTTAGGCCAAATTGTCGTGATTCAGGTTCAGGGCACCCGTACCTCCGCTTAATTGGAACGGAACTTTGGATGCCAGCCACGATTCGATCCAGTGTCCTCAGCTCAGTGGCCTTAAGTTCGAAGGAAACGAGGATTGCCTGTATCTCAACGTCTATACCTACTTCACAGGTGATATCAATCACACTCACTCGAGTGAGAACGAATATCGGAACCGTCTGTATAATTCGTTTTGATGTCGACACGAGTTCAAAAATAGAAACTCGAGGTTTCCTGTGATTCTTTATCACATTTTCCGTAATAAAAAGTTCCAAATTATTTCTTCATACCATTTCGGAACCGGTCCCATGGAAGAGTGATTTTTTCCTTCTTTCTTCAGCACTTTTCACTGCACCGTGAGTCGACAAAATACCGTGCGAGTATAGGAATATTTGTTCTGAAGATTTGAAAAATTGACAAATTGGCAAATTTGAAGAGATTATGCGAAGAAATTTGGCAATACGAGAAGAAAAAATAGAATTGTCGGAAAAAAACGAGATTGTTCAGAATGTCCCTACCCTCCTCAGAATCATACTCATGCGATATTACACTTCTTCTACACTCGTCACATTTTTTTTTCTATCAATTATTGACGTTATTCAAAATTTTTCAAACTTTCCAAACTTTGCGAAAAATAGAGGCAGGCCGGTGATCGGAAATGCATTTTGGAGCTTGACATTCCTGAAAAAAAAAAAACAAAAACTGAGTCCCTTTCAAAGTGAGAACAATCATATAAAAAATCGCGGACCAAATCCGAGAGGTTGAGGGTCAAACCCAGGTCGATTTGGCATGGAATGCCCCATCTATGCAGTATGCTACAGTATTGTTTTTCCTGACCTTCCATTTTCTTTACTATATCGTCGTTCATTTCAAAGATATCTGAATTTATTGGTGCCAGAATTACATAATCGTGTACGTTTGTGTCTCCATTTTTTTTTTATAGTTATACCACGAATTTCAGTTGCTAGAAACTGAAAGAAATTTTATTGCAAAAAGTACAAATATAGCATATACAGCGTGTTCATGATAACTTTGGCAAAAAATACAGGGTGGGTAGAGGACCTAAAAACAAGGATTTTGAGTATTGGAACCCATGTCCGGAAATGTATCCATACAGAGCTATGGCCATTTTTCGATTTTGGTTCGCGCTCCTGTTGCGTACTCGAAACTCGCCTCTATCAGGTGTGTCGCGTGTAAAGGAGATAACAGTCATAAAAATGGCAAGTTTTGCGTCTACATGGTGGGGTCTTAATAACATAAACAACGGAAAACAAAACAAAAACATCATAATCATCACATGGGTTCCAATACTCAAAATCCTTGTTTTTGGGTCCTCTACCCACCCTGTATTTTTTGCCAAAGTTATCACGAACACCCTGTATATAATAATCACTACTGTTCTACGCGGAATATTCTTATTGAAATACCACTTGCTTCACACCTTCGGTGGACTTCTGTATTTCACACGGGCTGAAGCCATATAAAATACTTGACTTGGTTTAAGGCTTGTTACACCGCTGCCACCAGTGTACTGTGGGGCTAGACGTAACATCATGTTCATTTTCAGACCTAAAGCGTTTCGATTACTTCACCGGTTTGCCCCGTAATACGTAAGAATATCTTGATATCGTAATTATTGTGGTTTTCATCAGAATCCCAAGTTAATGGAAAAAAATCTCGAAGACGGATTGCTACATAGAATCGAGGTTCGCGCCATATGAGAAAGCTCGAAACTGAAACTCTGGAAAGTATACTCTTCGTTTCGCTCGTGAATTATTATTATTATTTTTTTCTAATAACTACAGAACACTACACATTTCTATAAATATTCATAACTTTTGATGAAAATCCATAATTTTTCTACGAAAAAC
Organism: Euura saliciscinereae; assembly: GCA_018420115.1. Lineage (NCBI taxonomy): Eukaryota > Metazoa > Arthropoda > Insecta > Hymenoptera > Tenthredinidae > Euura > Euura saliciscinereae. The sequence continues at coordinate 15,525 of JAFFZH010010425.1, read as the reverse complement.
TGTTAAGAAAGTCGCTGCAATTCGTAGTAGTCGAATGTTTCACCAGAATTCAAAAAAATTGGAATCAATGAAGGAGAGCTTGCGACACCTGCTGATTTAGGGATTCTGCAAGAATCCGCAGTTCTAGTGTCTTTGGAGTTGATAAAAAAAAAATCCGGAAAATAACTCCAACCTTCCATGAATCGCAATTTTGTTCTAAACTTCAGTCAAGAGCAAGTATACACACATACACAGATTGAATGCTATTAACAGGCTCGGTTTACTATAGGACTAGCGAAACTATAGCCTTAGGCCCTTATTATTTGAATTGAGGATATTGAAATTCTTTATTCCAATCCCAATAGCCATAGAATGGCCTGAAAGAAAATATCCGGCGCAATTTTCATGCAAATTGGCGTTGTGTGGATTCGGGTAAGTTTAGGTTCTGTCCCGGATGTAGCCGCTTGTGAGATACCGAACAAAAGTTATCGCAGGAGTTGCACC